>PVIY010004409.1:0-102745 GCA_004026745.1 Myrmecophaga tridactyla | reverse complement strand
CTCTAAGCTGAGAACATGCACGCCAGAGCCCGACGTGGGTTGGGGCAGATGGGATGCTTAGAGAAAAAAAGGTTGTCAGCATCTTCCTGAGCGAAAGAGAAGGCAAGTCCTGAACCCACTCCCTTGGAGACCCCAGCCTGGCCTCCAATGTACATCTTGACAGGCAGAGAAGAAAACTTGTCAAGAAAGGGAGGTGCTCAGAGTCTGCAAACGTTTCTCATGGCATGTCCCATTTTCTACAGGGATTTCTGATTTGGATTTGTTTGTTTCAGGGCTTCATCATAGATAGGACTTCTTTGGTTTTTACTCACGGAGGTGGCTGTTGTTGTAACACAGCTCCAGATCACACAGTCTGGTCCCCAAGGTAGAAGCATCAACATCGCCTGTGAATGTAATGGAAATGCAGACTCGCTCCAGGTGAGGCAGGGTGAAGTTGAGGACCACTGCAATAGAGTTTAGAGACAGGAGCTCTCAGCTAAGATCTTGGCTCACTCTTTTCCTGGTCTTGCACAAGACTTTAGGCAGAATTGCTTTCGCCTGTTGACAGAGCTGTTGAGAGGATTAAATGATAAAATGCACGTGCAAATGCTTAAACACCTGAAAGTGCAAAACGATTAAGCCAATATCTGTTTAAGAGAGAGAGAGAGAGAGAGGAGACTTTGCATGTGTGTGTGCTTTGCTTTTTTGCTTTGGTTTTGGATACCCAGCGCAGCCATACGAGACCATTCAGGAAAGAAAAGCAATATTCCTTGTGCTCCTCCCTGTTTCCCAGCTCCAGCCTCCCTTGCAGTTAGATTGAGCCTGGTGACTTGTTCTGGCCCTCGGCCTGTGAGTGGATGTGATGTCTCCACTACCAGCCAGAGGCAGTTAGCACCAGAGTGCTTCTTCCATGCTTTTGTTCACTTGACAAGAAGTTTATTTCTTCTCCTACCAAACCTTCTGTGAGCCAGAAACAGACCTTCATTGTATACAGCTACTGAGATTTCAGGGGTGATGTGTTGTGGCAGCTAGCATAAATTATCTGGGTCGGCTATTTAGAAGGAAAAACAATGAGAAGGAAAGAGCGGGAATGAGATGTCACCTCTAAAATGGGAAAAGCTGGTTCAAAGACAGAGAATAATATTGTCTTCTGATGATAAGATGCAGACACTGGGCCGTGTCTTACCTCCTTAAATCTTGGGAAAAAGACAGAGGTTCCTAAAAGACATAATCCCAAAAGAAGGAGCCATTCTTTGGAGCATTACCTTGTAATTAATGACTGTGGACATGACCAGACCTGAATCTGCCCAAATTCAGATAGACAGTCTCATACTTTGGTTTTGGAGTGAGAAAAGATTGCCTAGGAGTAGGGGGAACTTGAGCTTCACATAAAAACAAAACAAAACAACCCTCTCTGCCAGGCCTCATAAATGGGATTTCCTTCCCTAAATTCTGTATCAATAATCCATTTGCATTTGTACTGCTTTTGCTTCGCCCTAAAAATAAAATACCAGGAGATGTAGTCTCCTCTCCTTTTTTCCCTTCAAGTTCCACTCTTGACATTTTTCTGAATGTCAATCTATTCTAAGTTTCAATCATACTGAACCACTGATGTTTTACTGAATGCATCCTGCCCTTTCTAGCAATAGTATATACATCTACCTGCAAAGGCTGACTCCCTAACCTGTGGCCAAAGGTGACCTGCTCTTAACTTGTAGGGAATAGATTATTATATCAGTTCTTGCAAAAGTTTCTCTAACTTCCTAATTTTGAGTAGATTGTTCTCAGTGTAGATGTTTAATTGGCTTCCACTGAGTAAGATAAATAGAATGACTGCTTCTCCTGTGTCTAAGGATGGAGTAATCAGACAATTAGAGGAGATTGTCCTATTCAAAATCTCTTAATAGACACTTTTAGTTACAATAACATAAGGCATATATATAGCTAGCTATGGTCTTGGACATAGGTAGCCAATAAAACCTTTTCTAGACAGAAATCTGCATATAAAGAGCTGATTTCTCTATGGAAGAGGTGGATTCATCTACTTTTACTGTGACACAAATACACTATGTGCCTAGACCCTCTCCCTGTGTCAACTATGGAGGGAAAACCGCTGGATATGGGAGACTATTGCCTCTGATCTTGCTTTGTCTCTTCTCCATGGAATGAGCTGTCCTATCCAGGGCCTGTGTCAGTCATGCTTTCGTTAGGGACCCAGACACTTACTTGCAAACCACGGTGGGGGTGGGGGCCTTGGCCCCTCAAACGGCTGTTCCTCGTGCATGCTTTGGCATGTGCCTTGCCACTCTCCATGCCACATGCTGTGAGGACCCTCCCCCAGAGGGAGGGTGGGTGTCTCTCTTGCCACTGACAGTGTGGGATGGTGAGCAAGCTGCTGGCAGTGACACTACTTCCTGACTCAATGGGTAGTGCCAGAATTGACCCGATACCCAAATAAGACAAACACATAAAAGGAAAAAAAAGACTTCACTTTGATATGCCTTATGAATACAGATCAAAAACTCAAAATGTAATTTAAAAAATTTTATCCAGCAAAGGAAAATTCATCATGACCATTGTTATCCCTCTAAGACCAATTAATGTAATTCAAAATATTAACAATCTGAAAAAGGAAAAAAGATAAAAACTATCATAATTTCAAATAGATGCAGAAAATGACTTGATAAAATTCATCATCCATTTTCAGCAACTAGGAATAGCAGATAACTTCTTCAATCTAATAAAGTTTACTTATGGTAATCTATAGCTAGCATCATGCTAAATGGTGACAGGCATAATACTTTCTCTCTAAGGTCTACAGCAATATTGGATATTCTTTAATCACTTATATTCTTTAATTATTGAACTGGCCACTGCAATGGTGAGAAAGAATTAAATACAAGTTATCCTATTCAGAGAGGGTGAATTGTCTCAATTCACAAACAACATCATCATCTCTGAAGAAAATTCAATGGGATGTACAAAACAAATACTGGAATTAATAAGTGAATTTAGCAAGTTTGTAGGATATGAGATCAGCATGCAAAAATAAATTATATTTGTATGTCCTAGCATCAAACTATTCTAAATTAAAATTTGAAAGGCACTATTAAAGTAGCATAAAAATGATGTATATAGGGATAAATCTCACAAAATATTTTCAAGACCACTACTCTGAAAAATACAAAGAATTGCTGAGACAAAGAATATCTAAAGACTTAGAGAGAGATACCATGTTCAAAGATAGAAAGATTCAATAATAAGATGATAATTATCTCCAATTTGATCTATAAATTAATACAACTTTATCAGAATCCTAGGAGACTCTTTTTTAGAAAATGATAACCTGATTACAAAATTCATATGGAAATGCAAATGACATAGAATAGTCACAACGACTTTGGCAGGCAAGAATAAAGTCTGAGAGTTCAAAACTTACAGAGCCAAAGCAATCAATGTGATGTGGCATTGGCATAAAGATATACAAATAGAGCCACAGAACATAATAAAGCAGGCAGAAATAGATGCACAGATATAAATGAACAACTCATTATTTTAAAAGGTACAAAGGCATTTCAGGGCCACATTTTCAACAAATCATACTGGAATAATTGAATATCCATTTTGGAAAAAATATCATTGAACCATACCTCATGCCCTAACCAAAAATTAGCTCAAAGTAGATCATATACCTACATGTAAAACTAAAACTGCCAAAGTTCTAGAAGTAGTCAGAGTATGAAACCTTTGTGACCTTAGGTTAGGTGAATATGCCTTATCACAATGCACAAAAGCACAATGCATAGAAGATAAAAAATAATATACTAGCCTTCACCAAAATTAAAAACTTCTGCCCTTTGAAAGCTATCTTTAGGAGAATGCAAAAACAAGCAATAGATTGGGAGAAATTATTTGCAAATCACATATCTGACATAGGATTTATATCCAGAATATATAAAGACTTTTCAAAATTTAATAAGTAAATGATTTCATAAACGATAGCCAGGGCAGGCCATGGTGGCTCAGCAGGCATAGTTCTCACCTGCCATGCCAGAGACCCTGGTTTAATTCCCGGTGCCTGCCAGGCTAAAAAAAAAAAAAAAAAAGATAGCCAAAGATTTGAACAAACACTTGACTAAAGATGATAAATAGATAGCAAATATGTTCAAGAAAATGTGTTCAAATCATACAGGGAACTTCAAATTTAGACAACAATGAAATACCACTACATGCCTGTTTAGACTGGCTAGAATTTTTAAAAGGCTGAACATACCATGAGTTCATGAGGTTTGATGTGGAGTAAATAGAATGTAAAGGGGTTCAAGCTCCTTGGAAAACAATTTGTCCATGTCTTAAAAAGTTAACCATATACCTTCTATGATTCAGACATTCTACTTCTAGGTATTTTCCCATGAAAAAAGGTAATAAATGTCCATACAAGTGCTTGTATACGAATGTTTGTAGTAGCTTTATTTGTTAGAGCCCAAAATTGGAAACAGCTAAAATGTCAATCAACAGGTGAATGTATTAAAATAATAAGTGGAATATCTATAGAATGAATGACTACTCAGCAATAAAAAAGAAATGAATTATTGATCTATGCAGGGTAGATGAATTATGCTGAGTGAAAGAAGCCAAACAGAAAATTTTTGGTTTTCCCATGATCAGTTGACAGAGTGAGAAGCTTCAGGGCTCTATCCTGTCATAGAAATGTTAAACAACCAGTAAGAACTGGCAGAAATATCTTTCTACAAGTTCCAGAAAACAATTTAAAAAATTGCAGTAACAGGGCAAGTGCCAAATCTAGGAAAAAACACTTAAAAGTGTAGGATTTCCTGTTTCCTTTGCTGATCCTGTCTCCATCTCTGCATTGGCTCGGTGTGTGGCTGAGCTGGCTTGTCCCCCAACACAGGCCCTGGGTCCCAGTTATGGAAGGAGTAGAATAACCCTAGGGCATATATTGGGAGCATATGTGCCTGGCCCAATCTGTACGGTGTCAACCTGAGAAACTGAGCCAGGATACTCATCATAGGCTTTCTTCCAGAACCTGCCCTGTGTGTTAGAAGTCACCTCACAGAGCTCTCCCACAGAACATCATGGGAGAGCAGTGTTCACATTGGGCTGCCTGTGAACATTGGCTGTAGGACACACCATGCAGTGCCTGGGCCCATGAGAAAACTGTTTCCTAGTGGAGAGAAGATATTCATATCTGCATAAATGGGGGCTATTTCTAGGTCCATACATTTGTGCCCAAGTCAAGAAGCATATGCAGAAAGGGTCAGAGAGGCTTCTAAGCTTTATCCTCAAGCTAGTCTCTAAACTCATTGTATGGATAAGTCTGAAGGAGAACATTCATGCAGACCAACCTTCAAAGCCTGGGGAAGGTGGTGAGTTTTTTCCCCTTCTTTTCTTTTTGTTAACCCCTCACATTCAAGGAAAGTTTTATAACAACACTATTAGGATACAAGCTTAAGCAACTGTTTTAGTTTGTAATTTGCTGGAATGTGATATACCAGAAATGGAATGGCTTGTAAAAAGGGGAATTTATTAAGTTGCAAGTTCTATGGCCATGAAAATGTCCTAATTAAGGCAAGGCTATAAGAATGTCCAAATTAGGGCATCCAAGGAAAGATACCTTCGTTCATGAAGGCTGATAATGTTCAGGGTTTCTCTCTCACTGGAAAGGCACATGATGATGTCTGCTAGCTTTCTCTCCAGGCTTCTTGGGAACAGCATCCCCAGGGGCATTTCTGTTCTGTTGGCTCTGTCAGTTCTGGTGGCTCTTTCCAGAATGTTTCCCTCTTAAAGAATTCCACTAAGCAATCCCATCTTGAATGGGTGGCATCTCCCATGGAAACCATCTGATCAAAAATTACCACCCACAATTGTGTGGGTCACATCTCCATGGAAACAATTAAAAAGCTCCTACCCAGCAATATTGAATGAGGATTAAAGAACTTAGCTTTTCTGGGTGTACAACAGATTCAAACCAGCATAGCAACTGACTCGTCAGAGTCCAATTTCCAGTAATCATACATTGATACATCAAATTGTGAAGGTTTCAACTAAAGATTACAAAATATGCAAAGAAAGTGGTGGACCAGGCAAAGGAGAAGATTAAAGCATTAGATCATTATCAGTTAGGAGGACCAATCTGAGACATAACAGACAATAACTTTTTAAAAAATCCTGGTCCTAAATATGCTGGAACAGCCAAAGGAAAACATGGACAAACATCTGAAGGAAATCAGGAAAATGATGGATGAAACAATGAGAATAGCCTTAGAGAGATGGAAATTATGAAGAGGAGCCAAACAGAGCTGAAGACTACAGTAACAGGAATTGAAAATTCCCTAGAGTTTTGTTTAGTAGCAGATTGGAACTGGTGAAAGAAAGAATGAGTGAAATTGAAGTTAAGATGTTATGATCTTTCAGTTGAGGAGCAGAAAGAAGAAGGACAGAACAGTGGACGGAGCTCAAGGGACCTGTGGGACACCTTTGGATGCACAGTATACACATTGCGCAATCCCAGGCAGAGAAAGAGGGGCAGAGAGAATAGTCAAGGAAGTAATGTCTGAAAACTTCCCAATTTTAATGAAATCCAAGAATGTACACATCCAAGACTCTCTCAATGAATCCCAAACAGGAAAAGCCCCAATAAACCCACACCGTAGCCTACTAGGCACAGCTGCTACTACGCCTTCTGCCTCTAGGTCTGCTTCTGTTCTCCACGTCAGGGTTGTCCACCTACCCACCGCAGGTCCTACGTTTTTCTTATAAATATTTAATGGGCTAGTGCCTGTGAAACAAGATTTCATTGCTATTGTTACTACTGCTTTATAATAATTGAATGGTGCATCTGATGCAATTTGGGACAATGAAGGAACTACGGGAGTCTTACCTTGAAGGAAGTAATCAGGTGAACGCAGAAGATATGTTCAATGCTTAAGGCAGTTATAATCTGGATTTGCATCACCCCAAATTGCAGAGTGGGTGATAGTTAAAGGAGGCATGTTTGGGCTCAAGTTAATAAAGACTGTAAATAGCTAGGAATGACTCACCCCGATCGGCTCCTCATTCCTTAGACCTGTGTGTGTCCAAACAGGGTGGGAGCAGCCCCCTGCAGAGCTACGGTGGAGGCAGTCCATCTCCCCAACAGCAGGCTCAAGCACATGGCTGCTGAGCTGTCTGTGATGACACTGCACAGTGCTCACCAAATTTAACGCAATTCTCCAAAGGTTATTTTGTCCCTTTAGAGGCCAGAACTATCTCTTAGGCTGATACAACAAACAAGAATATACTGAATCTTAAGAAGTGAGGAGAACATCGAGGGCATTTATGACAGGAGACCAGCATGTAAAATCTAACATGGAGACCTCTTCCCGTACTCATATATTTTTTGTTGTTGTTTCATCAAACAAATGCTTTGTAGGACAAACCTTAGGGAAATCTTAAGGGAATGAATTCAGGTCTATAAATTGTTTTCCTGATGGTCTGTGAAGTATCTTGCAGCTGAATAATCCTAAGAATCACTCAGAAGATGGAAAATCCTAAATAAGGGCATGGATGCTTATTCTTTAAAATGAATTTTAGGAAATGACACTGGGCAATAAAAATAATGTAGCGATATGTAAAAATGGCATGAAGCCCAAATTAGTCACCGAGCCCTCCTCCTCGCATAAGATTCATTAGTCTCTGTATCCGATTTACTACTGAATATCTTTATAGAAATGCATGCAATTTAATGGAAACGTTACCTGTACCTCATTATACCAGGTTTCTCAATATAAATAATGCAGGAGACCTGTTCTTTGCAAAAAGATGTTGCATTAGAAAAAGAAAACTGTAAACAGATTTCTAGTGATAGGTGATATATATGCTCCAGACAGCATCAGGCTTTAATGCCCAGTGAATGTGAGTGGTTATGTGCACACACATACACACACTCATTTAACAGCCATGGATTTGCATGTGGTTTGGTTTGGTTTCATCTTTTATTTTCTATTTTTCAATGAATGTCTATAGAATCTGTAATGTGAGTTTTCTTTGTTCATTGTATTGTATACAAGGTTCTCCTGAAAATTAATAAGGCTGTCTCCAACTTACACCCCTATTTGCATAGTTCTTCCCTACCAGATAGCTTTTGATTTTCCTTTGTATCTCTTTATATCCAGGCAACAGCTGAATGATTCCTCATTCCCCCATGATACCCTTCATCAATACTGGACCTTGTATTTTGGGCATTGACTGCTATGATGCTCTTATGATTACTTTATTTTCCTTATCGTCAAAGGATAAAATATGCAAGTGTCTATTAATTTTACAAAGTGTCTAATGGTTTAATTAAATAAGAATGTCATAGTAATAAGTAGGCTTATAATGAAGAGCTTTCCAATAAAGTTAAAGTGCATTTAACCCTTTAAGAGTATAATATTGTCAAACCTGTTTTAGTGGAATTTTAAATTAAAAAATACTGATGCCTTTTTCCTTACTACAGAGATTCTATCTAAGAGGAAATCAGATAGAGAAACACTTAGCCAGATCCTCATGGCCTAAGATAATTGAGGTTTTTTGATGCATAGACAAACAGTGTTAGACCTGCTGAGGATGGAGCTTGCAATAAACTCTCATCTCAAAAACAATCTACATATCATTACAAAATGATGTTTACGGGGTTATTCTGTAGTAACTAATGCTTTGAGGTTAGAATTAGCAATCCCTCATAACCACTAAAAGGCATCATCAATTCCTTGCAGAGCGTGCAAATCAGCCAAAGGAATTCCACAGCCCTTGGCCCATTCCAAAGTTCAGAACATTTCTCCTTCTACAAACCCTGTACTCCTTTCAGAATTGCAAAGATCTCCTGGAATGGACAGTAAGCTGAAACTTATCATTCTAGCCAAAAGAAAATGGAAGCAGAAATATTTTCACTCTCTGAGATTAAACAGAATGCATCTTGAATGTCAACACGAAGACAACAGGAGAGCCTTTCCGATAGCTATGACCAAACTTTTTAATTGTCTCAAAAAGCAACAATTATTTTTAAATGTGAAATCCTTTCATTTTAAAGCATCTACCGAGAAGAGAAGGAGCGCGCCTCTGTAACGTGTTGCATCTCTTACATGGCAAGACAGAAGCACCGTGTGCAAGCAGCGTAAATCATTTGGCAGCTGGCCTGCTGTGCACAGATTACACACGAGGGTAAGGGGCTGCCTTTGCGATGGGCTTGGTAGCTGAACAGATTAGGTAGCAGTTGAGAAAATGTTTTTCCTCCTCCATGTGGGCTTCAGCTGCGCCATCTGAGAAATCGCATACCTGATTTGCTAAGTAGTGCCTGTGTTGGACTCAATAGTTATCATTTGGATGATCAAGAAGAATGAGAAAACATCTCTGCACCTCACTCTGATGGGAGATATTACAGGGTCTGGACTTGTACTGAGTGCCAACGTTTAGCCTACATGTTGGCTGGTCATTCTCCCCTTCCCTATTCATTTTGTGATATGATCCGAGAAAGAATTACTCAGGTCTTGGAGAATGTATTGAAGAGGATCAGTACACAGATTTCCTGGGAAGAGTGGTAGATAAGCTCACTCAGATATTCCTGTGGAATTTCCCTAAAAGGAGGAGGAATTTGCACTTTGAAGGTGTGAACAAAGAGGCACTCTCCAGGAAGGAAATGGATCTGAGGACAGGGGAGCAGTCTAGAAACTGGAATACATCTACCAGGCTAGATCATGTGAAGGGTTTCCATTTTTATGCTGACCTTTCTCCCCCTTGGATTTGAGGGTCAGTTATATGTAGCATGGGGGTTTTGTTTTTAAATATTCCCTCATCCACTGCAATCTCCTCTTGTTACCCAAACTCTTGAGCAAAATCTGGTATTTCTATAGAAAGTTACTGAATGGTGTTGTGGGGAATCAAACACTGGCCACTTAATAGGAATGTGCTTGCCTGATTCTTCTTCCCTGAATAGCAAGTCTGTGAGGAGGGAACAATGTTGTGTGGAGTGGGTGAGTGGTCTTGAAGTCCTAGCTGGTGAGCAGTACCAGTAACCCCAATGACTCCAGGCTGCACCTGAATTCAGATGCCCACAACGTAGAGAGGTCACAGCCCATGCACAACTCAGGCTGAAGAGAGGCAAATCCCTCTTCTTCACAGGAAAGGGAGGTCAACTAGCACCATGATACATTCCCCCTTTGTTTAAAGAGAAGTGGCTGTAATATTCACCCTTTATTAAACGTCTTCTGTAGACTAATGAACTCTCATTACTGCCTTGAGAAATATTGGCATATGCAAGATGTTTTTTTTTCCTCTTTAAAATGCCCTGCTCCTGCAGAGCTTCTGGGGTCCACTTAGATGCCCCCTTTTGCTTTAGCCCTTGGTATCAGCTCTCAGACCCACTTTTTTTTGGATGGTAGGCCTGTCCCTGGAAGTTTCTTTCCTTTCTATCTAATCTATTGGTTCTGGTCAAGACTGAACAGGAAGACAAGAATAAGAGAAAAAGAAACTATGAGTTGTACCTGAACTGATTGTAAGAAAAAGCATACCAGGTCTTAGATTAGCTGTTGGCTTCTGTGGGTGGGAGCCTCTGACTTCTGTAGCTACTGGACAACTCCTTCCAAGCTCTTGTTGAGTCTTAACATGGCGCACCGTGTCCACCCACTTCCTGTGGATCTTTCTCCCTAGACAATTGTTCCCTGAGTTCAACTGGACCACGTCCATCCTGACCATCATTTATCCCCATCACCTACCAAAGTGCCCATGGAGCGGAGGCATCCAGTGGTATTTTTAGATTGAACAAATGAGCAGAACATTGACAATTATCACCTATTCCTCTGAGGTGAGTAATACAGGTTTTAAATTATGTCTTCTAGCTCACTTTTATCCCCAATGTTCTGTCCCATAATCCTACCAAATTAAAATCAACTACATAAACTAGAGTTCCCAACTCTGTCTTCATGTTGTGATCACTAGGACCCTCTAAAATGTGGTCATATTTGGGTGCCATCTGAGAGGTAGTAAATATCCTCTCAGAACGTGTGGCCCAGTGATCCTTTTTTTGTTGTTGTTCATTTGTTAATGCTCCCAGATAATTTGTAATGTGCAGCCAGAATTGAGAATTACTGAGTTAATCCTCTCTGTTTTACTGGTTTCTTTGATCATCACCATCTATTTTATATGTGCCTTTTTTATCCTTTGGCCCTTTTTTCAGTTTATCTGAATATTTTATCTTGTTTTTTTTTGAGAAGTGAATGTTAAAGGTATATATTTAAAATTTTTCATTTTTGATTTTTGATTGCCGTTAAGTACACCTAAAAATTTTCTAGATACAAATTTGTTTGGTGCAAACACTTTTTCCCCTCAGCAATCTGCGAATGTCCCACTGTTTTCTAGCATTTACTTACAACAAAGAAAAATATAATGTACCAAGGCAATCAGTGCATTTTCCTGACTAAGTCTTTTAGCTTCATGAATATAATATCTTCTCAAATGTCCTTGCAATTAGGAATTAATCTCTAAACTTTCTTTAATTTCTGAAAATCACTTTTCTTCTTTTAAATTGTTTTAGCTGTCACAGTGGGGAACATTTGAATTCTTCCTACTGGTTGCCTGCTTTGAAACTGGGGAATCTTTTCCTCTGTCTAGAAATTTTTCTCAGGGAAAACTATGTTTTTCCAATATTGGGATTTAGCACTGATTCTGTCAAAAGTTTTTTGAGTTTCTATCAAAACCTTTGCGTCCTAACGAAGTGGAAGGGAGATATTTAAGGCAACTAGCCTTTATTTTATAACAAAGAGTGCCAGGTGCTTATAGAGGAGAAAATTAACTACAGCTGGAGGCTGTCTGGACAGAGTCACTGCTGGGCCCAAGAGATCACTTCTTTATGTATCAGGAAGACTAAATCCGTATTTTAGGAAGCTGCCTGCAAGTTGTGCCTGTGACAGCAAGAGAAATTGGAATTATTCTTAGGGAACCAATGGGTAAATCCTTTGGACAGTTTAAGGTATTCAATAAAGTTATGCTTAACATTCAGTTTTAAGTTGTTTAGTGTTCTTTGCTGGGCTATAGAATCTTCAGTTTTATTCAAATCTTATTAGTGGTGCTTTAGGCAATTAAGGAGAAAGGTAATGTTTTAGTTTTCCTGGCTGCTGAAGCAAATATCATGCAATGGGTTGGCTTTAACATTGAGAATTTATCAGTTTAGTTTTGAGGCTAAGAGAAATCCAAAATCAGGGCATCATCAAGCCTGTGCTTTCTCCGAGAAGACTGGCATTCTAGGTCTGGCTGCAGGTGATCCTTGGTTCTTGGCTTCTCTGTCATGTGGCAGGGCACATGGCGGCCTCTCCTGGCCTCTCCCTTCTCTTCTTGGCTTCTGCACCCTCCCTCTGCCTTTCTATGACTTTTATTCTGTTTATAAAGGATTATAATAATCTGGATTAAAACCAACCCAATTCTCTGGGGCCACATCTTAACTGAAATAAGATCTCTTATGATGGGTCCACATCCACAGGAATGGCTTAAGTTTAAGAGCATGCTTTTCTGGGGTACATAGCCCCAAGGCACCACAGATGCTGTCTAGTGTTGGAGAGGCCTTGGAGTAAGAGCTGGAAAAGGAAAGCAAGTTCCCTCACCCCAGGTATCTTCAGAAATGTTAGAAAACTTACTGGACTTTTCATAGAACATTATAAGGACATTGGAATCATTTTTATTTGCATATTAAGGAGAAAGTTCTGGAAGAATTGTGAAAAGACTATGCTTCCTTTTAGAAGGAGACAGTCTCAAGTCTTTAACTTGGTGCTAAGCACCCTCACTTCCCAACTACCACAGTGTTCCCACTTCTCCTGGCAGGTCCTTAAGGCTGGGCCAAGTCCTCAGTGACTGAGCCTCAGCACCCGTGTCCCAGGATCACACTTACGTGATAATTCCCAGGTCCCTTTTGGTCTCCAGCCCCTGTCATCCTGATGTAGGTGGTCTCAGTGTGGTTATTCTGGGGACTCATTCCATTCTCACCAGACATTTTATTCAGTTGTTTTAGGTGCTGCAATGTTTATCACGTACTTCCATCTGTCTTCAGGTCCTATAAGAATTTCTTATCAGCTCTAACATGTGGATGGACTCCCTTAATTTTATAGTATATATTATTTTATTTGTATATTTGCCTTGTTTTATATTCCCACAATTTGGGAAGGCAGTGTGTAGCCCAATTCACCACTTATACATTTGTTTGACTTCATGTTTTGATGAGGGAAGTATCAAAACTCTTTTTACTTGTTGATGTTTTTTAAAAAAATTACTTTCTGTCAAATGTCAATAGGAAATGTGACACATTTGGGGCCATTTAATAAGCTTGTCATCCCCAAAGCTTTGGAATAGAGATGTGAAATGTTGAGGTACAGATATAAATTTTTTCTAAGGAGAGATGGTGAATTATTAGTTTCCTATTGGTGGTGCAATGAGTACCACAAACTTTGTCACTTAAAACAACACAAATATATTATTTCTCAGTTCTAGAGGACACAAGTGTAAAAGGGGTGGGCAGCTGTACCCCTGGAGTCCCTAGGGGAGCACCCCTGTCTTTGCCATTATCCTCCTTCTGGGGTCATCTGCCTGTTGGCCTGCAGCCCCTTCCATCCAGCCTCAGAGAGGCCCTCCAAACCTTAAAGTCATTCTCTTTCTTCCCTCTCCCTTCCCTCTCACTGCTTCTCTTTCTCTTTCTCTTTCTCTTTCCCTCTCTCTCTCCCTTTCCTATCATCACAGCTTCTATCCTGACTTTGACCCTCCGGCCTCCCTCTTATCAAGGCTTTGGTGATTGCGTTGGCACACCCTGCTAATTCAGGATGGTATTTCCTTCTCAAGACCCTGAACTTAGCAGCGTCTGCATGGAAGGCAGCCTGCACTACAAGTTAAGGTATTTGCGGCCTGGGGACTAGGCTGTGGGCATCTCGAGGGCTCCATGGTCTGTCTCCACAGTGAAGAGGTGTCACCTGGCATGCCGAGGCTGGGCCAGCAGGCTTGGAGAGGTGGGGGGCTCTTACCTTAGTGATCAGTTACCGAACTGAACAACCGCTCCGTGGAACAGATCCTGTCCTGGAGAGCCATCTGTCCCCATGGAGTGAGGATATGGTTTCCCCAAATGAAATAACCTCGGGTAATGAGGGATCACTCCGTCAACAACACCAAGCTTTCTCTCACCTCCAGGACTTTGAAGATGCAGCTTTCTCTGTATAGAATAGTTTACTGTATCCCCACTTTTCTCCTCATCCTTCAAATCTTACAGTTAATTAATGTTGAAGCGTTGTCAGATGGAGTTTTACAGGCCCTGATGATTTCAGACAACATTTTGGATGTTTGTAACCCATCGTCTCTGGAGTTGCTTGCTGAGTAATTTTAGATAACTAATAGCCTCCTAATTAGATAAATAATTAATATGGTTCAATGATCTGCTCCTTTACGACTTTATTAATATTCACGTTTGGGCGGTAGATGCTTTCCTGCCCTTTACCCCCCTTGGAGAAAACACAGCCCCCCACAGGTGTGGCAGGACGTGCCGGGAGCCCCTGTGCGCCCGGGGTATGTAAATGAACCACCTTGTTCCTAGGTGTGAGCAGCTGTTGTTTTTAATTATTAATGAGATGGCCAGTAGTTGCTGTGTGTGAGTATAAGCAAGTAAATGGGCTTGGTGGTCGTGTCAGTTAAAATCAATTTATTATTCAAGAAGCATCATCTAAAGTAGCTGAGTCACCCAGGGGTGGCCAGAGGTTCGGAATTGGTGGGTGTCCGGGACTCCAGGGCCCGCCTCCCTTAGGCATGACTGTAATGAATGAGGGGATATGGAACTAAAATATCATCAATGGAAATAATAAGTGAAAGTACTTAATAAGCATCAAAGTTATGTCTGCTGTTACCTATCACAGAGGCCAAATAAGACAATAAGTATAAAGGAGCTCTATTCACTGGAAAAGAATCACAGAATTATTAAGTTATAGATTATTTTATATATAGCTAGAATACACAGTAGAAAAGAGTATAGAATGAAAATAGAGGCTATCCTCTATTAACTCCACTGTCTAGGACTGTGTATAAACCCGAGACATGTAATTAATTTCCTTTTTCTAATCTCTTCTTCATTTAAAATATCTTGTAACACATTGGAGCATTTATTAAAATATTGCCCATTTCTTGGCCACAGGTCTGAAATTGCAGGCTGCTGAGGCCTACCATCACTAACGTGCATGTCTGAAATCACCACGTTCCCTCCCTTCCTGTCCCCTTGCCCCCTTGCCCACTACCCTGTCTCAGGCTGTCGTGACTTCCCGCGTGAATAGGTGCAGGGACTGCTGGCTGGATGGGCTCCATTGCCTCTCCTCCACCCTCTCACTGCTCACCAAAACCTCAGCGTGTTTTTCATCACGCCAAGTGCCTAAAAAGGCCCGGCCATGTAGCCTGTGTGATAAGACAGGAAATATGAAGGTAGAAAAATATTGAAGGTAATATAGCTTGCATGAAAAATTAAAACTACTCAGAAACTTAAAATAACAGTTTATTTTTCAATTTTGATCTATGCATTTTACACAAATCTGCATGTGAGCTTGAGCAGGGAATGCTGTGGGCAGCTGCTCTGGGACCTCCCCCCCACCACCACCCAAGATGCAGCCTCAAGTAACTTGCCAACCCTTTGATGCCTTT
Organism: Myrmecophaga tridactyla; assembly: GCA_004026745.1. NCBI lineage: Eukaryota > Metazoa > Chordata > Mammalia > Pilosa > Myrmecophagidae > Myrmecophaga > Myrmecophaga tridactyla. Next base: position 87,079 of record PVIY010004409.1, on the reverse strand, counting down.
GTCACTGATTCTACATTCCCATGCCAAGGCCCATGAGCTCCACGCAAAAGCCCACGGCCTGGAGGGCTGAGATGGGATCCCTGTGTAGGGAGCCAGTTCAAGGATCCACAGCTGCCCTTGGTTTCTCTGTAGTGTCATCAACGTTTTGAATAGTTTAAAATAAATTAGCTTCATAGCCTTAGCATAGAAATATATAGGAAATGAAATATCTACCCACATTCTTGTTTCAAATTATGTTAGTCCAGAGAAATCTAATTTCACGATTAGTGATTTAGATTATAGCATCCTTAGTGATAGATGGACGTCAGTGGTATTTCTACAGCACTTTAAGCTGTTCTTGTTCAGGTGTTTTTAAGTAATCAAGATTCATGCTGCAGCTCCATGTACACCAATATAAGTTGGTTTTATGCTGTCAGTGGCTGCTCTGCTATGCATCAGCTGGTGCCTATGTTAACCTGGGCAAGATTTCCAATTGAACAATAAAATAAAAGGATCAAAATCAGATGGTGTAGTCAAGGTCCAGGAAACAGGAGGAATTAACGGGGAGAAATTTCTCACCTACAGTTATTGTGGAACCTTGTACTTACGACTAAATGTTGAATTAAAGTGATAGCAAAATGGAGGATCTTATTTTTGGTTTTTGGATGTTTATTGTAGAGGTCAATTTACAAACATATCAGTGTGGAGAAGATCAATACCCCCTGATTAGATACAAGATGGCCTGTTCAGAGAGACATGGGCATGCTAAGGGCAGGCTTGTTAACAAAGACTACTGGTGAGATGGCTGGGATGCACCATTGCTTGGAGGCATTTCAGATCATTTGGAGAAGGGATTCTCCCTGACCACTAACTCTGGTCCTGTTTGAATGTCCAGTCATCAATCAGATGATTCCTAATTAACCAGGAACTAGAGTCCTTTTAATAACCATCATAGTGAAGATGAAAAATTGGTGGTTGGACACCTGAATATAGATTTTGTGACCATGTTGTATGGATGCTTTACTAATACCTTAGGCCAGTGTGGTGAGGTGGACAGCAGCTGAGTCAGGCCGTGGTGGTTGGCTGCTCAGCAAACACCTATAACCCTAGAGCCTCTGTCTTCCCTGGGGATGCCCACTGGGTAGGTGCCCACAGCACCAATGATCCCTGCAGCTGTGCACTGTGGGGTCCCCCTCCTCACTTCCCATCCTTATTGGGATCGTATCTGATTCTCACCTGCAGAACAACCAAACATTTTGAGAATGGTCATCTTTTTGAATGAATTAAGAATCGGGCATCATGGCCTTGTGAATGTGGTTTTAAGTCCGCTGCATCCCAAGGTGGTAAGCGGTGAAGTTAGGGCCTATCTCCACGTGGGTGGGTTTCAGAAAGTGGAAGTCAGTACTTTTTTCAGTAATCCCAAGCAGGAGGAAGGGTGAGGGACTCATGTGACAGGTGCTGGGCTGCTCACAGGTTGCTGCTCCAGCACAGCCTCGCCGCCTCCGGGCTCCCCTGGCAGTCCCTATCCCAGGTACCTCCAAGGAGGCTGGGCATTTAAGACTTGGAGAAAACCTTAATCTCCTCAATCTATCTGTACATCAGGACAATATCCCTTCTTTTATTCTTAAAAGAGATGTGATGATGAAGTAAGGCGATGCCCTAAAAACACTTTATGGTCAGAATTGAGGCGGTGAGGCATTATACGTTATTTTTTAAGCTGAATCCATGTAATGCTATCATTCGTGCAATATGAACCATAATGCTTCTTTTTCTTCAAGGAAGTAATTTAAAAACTGCCTAAATCCAGGACACATCCTGAATTCAAACAGTAAAAATGATTAGAAATACAGGGCTAATCCTTTAATACAAATGTGTCAAACTTGCTAGCAAAACCGAAAGTGAGAACCTCTTCTACCCACAAGCAGTAGCTGAGGAGGAGAACTGCATTCTGTGAAGTTAGAAACTGTCATCTCAAAGTTTAAATTAAATCATTTGGAATAAAAAGGAGTCCTTGAACTAAGTTTGAAGTGGATGCTGTACAGAAATGAATAGCCTTGCTTCAGAAAAGTAAAGTGTTTTTGCTTGGATTTGTTTCTTGTTTGCTTATTTCCCCTTTTTCAGGTGGTAATGGAGAAGAGAGAACCAAAGGGAAAAGAATAGTGGTGGGAGAGAAAGGAAACTAGGCAAGCAACCTAGCCATGTGAGAAAAGTGCTCTTGAGGGGAAAAGTTAAAAATTCTCATACTTTGTTTGGAATTACTTGATATTATCCTGTTTCTATTTCCCCACTATTGCTAAATCAGAATGCAGATCTTATCTGAGTGTGTTGATTTTGTTTGTGTGTCTGTAAGTGTGTCTGGTATGAAAAGTTTTCCAACAAGGGTCACAGGTTCCATGTCTCTGTAAATGCTGTGAAGAACAGGGAAGGAGGCAAGGGGCAGTAGCTGGTCCATTCATTTCAGAGCTTAATGCAGTGAAATTAATTCACAGGGGGCTATGGCAATAAGGCTAACCTTTATGGAGTGCTTGCTTTATGACACTCATAGTAGCAAGAACTTATGTATGTTTTCTAACTCAACCATCACATAAACAATTTGAAGAAGGTACTGTTGTTATTTCTTGTTTTAGTTTGCCAGAACTGCTATAAAAATGTCACAAACTGGTTGGCTTAAACAGCAGGAGTGTATTGTCTCACAGTCTGAAGGCTAAAAGTCTGAAATCAAGTTACTGGTCGGCCAATCTACATAGCAAATGACTGACTGCTCAGCCACGTCCACACATGGAGCTCTGTTCTCTGGGAACTCACCTCCTGGGAACTCAGGAAGGACCTGTCAGGGTTGGCTGGGATCCTACTCTTAGGGCGTGCTATCTGGATAGGCTGAAAATGGTCCACATGATCAACCACTGGTTCCTTCATGCTTAGCGGTTCAGTCCTCAGTTTGTTACCTTCCTCTCACATTTTACTATACATAGTAAGGGGAAACCAGGTTGCACCCTTCATGATTGGCTTGTAAATCCAATCAGCTGGATATCCAAGTTCATCACACACATCAAACACAGTTTTGCAAGTTCTCCACCACTGCAAGCAAGGATCACCTTTCCTCCAGTTTACAATAGCATGTTCCTTTCCTTCTAAGACCTCCCCAGGAGCACGTCTAATGTCCATATTTCTACCAATATTCTGCCCATCATAATAAATGTTTTCTCTGAGATGAGAAAAAAAACCTCTCTTATAGTTCTCCTCACTTATTCTGGGACTTCACTAGAATGATCTTTAATGTTCCTTCTCTACCAACAGTCTCTTGAAGGCAATCTCAACTTTTTCTATCAAGTGCCTAAATATTCCTCCAGCCTTTACCCATTATCCTATTCCAAAGACACTTTCATGTTGTTAACTATTTGTCACAATTCTCCATACCCCAAATTGCCTTAGTTTGCCAGGGCTGCAAAAATAAATAGCACAGACTGGTTGGCTTAAATAGCCCAGTTTGTAGGCTAGAAGTCCATAATCAAGGTATCAGCACTCCATGCCTTCTCCAAGGTCTGTAGCATATTGGTGGTGGTTTGCTGGCAGTCAATCTGCCCCCAACATTTGACAATTTGCCTCCTTTGGCCTCATCTCCTTCATGGCTTCTACCCCTATGGCTCAGGAACCTGGCTATCTTCTAGATTTTATCTCTTAACAAGGACACCAGTCATTTGGATTAAGGCCCAACCTGATTCAATTTGACCTCATCTAAATGGGATATTTGAACATTCTATTTACAAATATGTCTACCCCTACAGAACTTGGAGTTAGGGTTTGAAGATTTGATTGACAAATATGTTCACATCAACAGGGCCAAAGTTTAAGACTTGAACATGTCTTGTGTGGAGCATGATTCAATCCCCAAGGTTATACCCTGGATGGGGAAAAGAGGAACAAGTTGGTTAAAATGGGCCTATATATACTGCTAGTAAGTGACAAAGCTAGAATTTTAGACCTATATAGTCTGATTCTAGAGCACATAGACTTTGCTACCTTATACCATATTCTATATTAGAAAAGGAAGTAAGTTGTCCTTTTCAACAAATATGATTATGAGTTCAAATCCTTCTGTCATGTCTTCAATGAACAATAAAATTTGAAACCCCAGCTGTGTACCATACTAACCTGGTGATACAGCAGTAAACTAGATGGAAAAGTTCCCTACTATATAAAATTCAACTCGTGTGTGTGTGTGTGTGTGTGTGTGTGTGAACATGATGGGAGTGATTGGGATAGATAATCAATTAATCTGTGAATCACATAGTTATTGTGACAGGTGCTATAGGGATTTACCCACGGAGCTTGGGCTGATATTATTGGAGGGCTCCCTTCTTAGATTGGGTGATCTGAATAGGCCTGTTGGAGAGGAAGGAGCCAGGACTACAAAATGTAAAGGAGATGGCAATCCAAGGAGAAAATAGACCCCAACATAGGACCTTGTGTTCAAAGAACTGTCAGGGGACAGCACGAGGAAGAAGTTGATTCAAGGAGAGAGTTTCACAAGATAAGGCAGAGCTGATCTGCCTCACGTGTTTTTAAAAATAAGTTACTTTGGCTACCATGTTGGATTGGAGAGAAGCATAAAAACCCCACTGACATCAGAATACCTCTTGTACTGGAATGTGCTTCAAAGTCAGCATTCAGGAGTCCAGCAGTATACAATCTTTATTAATCATAGAGTAAGAATTCAATCAATTTGTTGAATGAATGATCAAATGAAGGGATGAATGAAAAAGTAAATGCTGTATAAGTAATTATTTGGCTTGACAGTAGTTTCCAAACTAAAACAAATTTACAGTGTGCTCTCTCATAAAAACCTAAAATAGGTTCATGACAGGTGGAAATTAAGAAAAGGAGATCTTATCCATAGGAGCAGCCCTCCTGATGAACTGTCAGAATTAATGGAAAGAGTCATCTCTAATTTTGTTTTCAAATAGGAAATCTCTGCTCAGCAATAGGGACTTTGCTACTTGAATAAAATTGTAGTTTTATGAATACCTTAGTCCTGAGTGTCGGAGCTTCTCAATGCTAATCTCAAATGCAAAATATCTCTGCATTGCAATCTCAGAGAGGTTAAAGATTCCAATATGGGAACACGCTATTTTGTCATCATGTCATCTGAAATTGTTTTATTCATCTCAGTGCAAAGTAAAAATGTAAAGGGATCATCACTTAGGTGATAAACTACTGGCTTCCAGACAAACATTTTAACTGATTTACACATGTTTTTCCTCTAGGATAGCTACAGTTATTTGATATATCTGTTCTCCAGCTGATCAGTGATAGCTGGGGGAACATTTCTTTAGCTGTATGTGAATTGTCCATGAAATGCAGAAAGCCAGACTAAATGCCTGGAGACTGAGATGCGTTATGAATATCAGCTGTAGAAATATTGGGCTCTTCATCAGCTGAGGGATACAGCAACGGCATTCAAAGTAATTGATCGCCCAAATCACACGGCATTGTCAGGACACGTACTTCGAGAGCCCTGAGCATTCCTGGGATGTTCAATAATTGATCAAAAGTAGCCTTGTCACAGACGAATCATAAATCAATAATTTCTTCTTTGCTTGAATACATAGAGACAGCTTCATTTAAAGTATTTGTTTTGCAAAAATTCAGAGAGAAAGGAAAAAATATCAGATTTTAAATTATTTCAATCTGTTAGTTGCTGATAAATTACAGTGATATATGATTCAAGATACCTTCTTTCCATATTTTCAAGGAAATAGGGTTGAAACCATACTGATTCTGGGCCATCAATGTATTTTAGGTTTTCACCTCCTAGCAAATATAAAACAGAAAATCAGTATGAAGAGAGAAATCTCATTCTCCAGTGAACCATATGAATGTAAGGAAATACATGGGGTTTTCCTAGGAGTAGGGAATTTGTATTGTACACTATGACAGGTTGGAGAAAAACAAAAAAGAGGCTCCACTCCCACTATCCGGTCTTTCTAATAGCTAAAGAACTCCCCGAGGAGCCAGGGAGAAGGTGTTTAAATATGAATTCTGAGTTTCATTCCTATTCTTGCGTGGTATGGTATAAGATGCTGAACTGTTTACATGGTTTCCTTATCCATAAAAGATATTGAAGAACTTCAGATTTATTTAGAGGGCTGAATGAAGTAATGTACTTATAGTATTTACCCAGTTCCTAGATAAGTGTTCCAAAATGGCAGTTTAAAAAGTTACAAAAAAATAATAACAGCAATAGCATGGCTGAGAAGAGAAAAAGGAAAAAAAGTGAATAGGAAAGTAATAGAGAAAAACATAAATGTGTCTCAATAATGCCATCTGGAAAACCTTGTTTGGAGTAGTTAGTGACAAAGTCATGACTTTGGGATATAATTTTGCCAATAACAACCCGAAAGTTCTCTGGCTTCTATATTACTAACATTCCCTGGTTCATGCCCAAGGTCAAGGACAGGGGAGTGAAGGAAATAATTCCATGGGCTCAGACCTGACTTCATTTGGTTTTCCATGGACTCTTGAGACCCAAATACTGAGAACCTGACCAGTTGTGCCATGGGGAAAGCAAGTGATGGTCAGGTTTAACTTTAGACAGCAAGAACCGCAAGGAGTACCCTGGGTGAATTTCAGAGAGCAGGAAAGGTTGGTGTCTGCAGTGTCTCATTGAAACCAGTTTTTATAGACTGGTACTCAAAAAGCAGTTACTGAACTGAATGACCCTAATTATTAAGGGGAAAGGCATTTGCTGCTGCAAAATAAGTCCTTGGAGGAGCTCAGGAGTGAAGGTTAAAGTTTTCCAAGAGGCAAAAGACCTTCACCAATGTGATGTGCTGGGTGAGGGTAAAGGGAGCCTAGGATATGGTGTGGGAAAGATGGGAGTTACAGAAATCAACATGGCCTTGGGAGCAGCTCCAGAAACCAGAACAGTCATAGCTGCACCTGTTTCCTTCCTCCTTTATATATTTGTTACATTAAACAGGTTCCTAAGCTTCTCTGTCATCTTTATTGTTTAAAAGCTCCATTTTTGTTTTGAACCTCATACTGTAGTCTTTAGGTTACAGTATCTCAGCGTGGGATTGTTGACTGGATGAGAAATGAAGAATCTGATGGGATAGAATGACCTATGGGAACTTGTGTCTCCTCTTTAAGGGCAGGAGAAGGTGGGTTTCATGTGTCCACGGGATTGCTGCCTTATGTTAAGGAGGAACAGGCAGATCTTGTCATTGTCTTTGCTGAAGTTTATGAATGACTGCCTTTAGGGTTGTTTACATATGTGGAATAGCTAGATATTTGGATTGTCTTCCTTTTCCTTGGAAGGTCTGGAAAGATATACATCTGTTTCTGAACTTCTTGCAGCTAGTGTTCTGGTTGTGAATTAGGTTCAACCTATTAAACACACTCACAATGGTTTAGGACCATAGACCCATCTCTTGGGGGCTGTCCTAGCTGAACAGCAGGCTTTAACAGGCAAGAGTTTCAGCAATAGATTCCTTTGTTTGTCACCAGCTTCGTGGGTTTGTTTACAGTTGTGGCAACAAGAGCTATGGTGGCAGCAGAAAAAGACACTTCCTATCACTGTGTCAGTGTTATAAAAATGTCATCTTGGAAAGAAAATTTAGCAGTGGCCCTAGGACTTTCCCTCTTTAACCCTCTCAGTGTTTTTACATTAAATCCACTTCTGCTTGATATACCTAGAATGTTTTCGTTTTCCTGCACTGAAGGCCTGTTTCCAGAAATTTCTTAGAAAGGGCTACAATAAAATCCCTGGAACCAAAAACTTGAGACAAGGTGCTTTCTGTCCCTGTAAGTGAATCAGAGCCCCAGGACTAAGGCTTGGCCCAAGAGGGCCATGCAAAAGAATCAGAGATAAATATTGTTTGATGAATGGATGGCTGGGAGTATTTTAAGAAAATAAATTATAAATTTAATAGGCCAAGGTGCTTATTTTGGATCCAACCTGCTTCTAAAAATGCAAGTGACTTTTTGAGATAATTAGAAATTAAATTAATCAAGGTTAATCGATATTGAATTCCAAAGGGAATACTTGGCGCATGTATTTATTGAGTCTTCGTCACATGCCTGGCATTGTACTGAATGCATTTCAGACATTGTTTCAAGTTAGGTCTCATGACACCTACATCATTATTATCACTATTTTGCAGATGCCAAGTTAAAATTCCCAGGTGTCAAGTTCCACGTCACGTGGGGCAGACTTTGGATTTGAACTGCATAGGTTTAACTTCAGAATCTGTGTTGTTACTGATTACCCAGCGCTGCCTCTCAATGATCTTTAGAATATTTGTTCTAAGACAGAGAACCAGAGAACAGGCCAACTGGAAATGGACCCATCCAGTAGCTCTCTGCCAGTGGCAGGTTCAGCCCTTGGCTCACTTGGAAATGCCTGCAGATACTTTTCGTAGTCACAAAATGTGGGTGTGGTGCTACGGGCCTCTAGCCGGTAGAGGGCAGGATTGCTGCTGAGCATTCTGCAATACCTAAGGCAGCCCCAACAAAGAATTATCTCATCTGAAATGTCAATAATGCCAACATTGGCAAGTCCTGAGTTAGCCAAAGATTTCCCAACTGTGCCCCATGGGATTTTTGTGTACTATGAAGAACAGGTTTGTGGTTAAAAATAATAAAATTTGGGAAGTGCTGTATATTCTATTCCCTTTTTTGAAAGCTCTCAATGCAGATTGTGTTTTAAATCTTATTTTAAAATATAATTTACAATTCTGAAAATTCTTACAGCAAGGACACCTGCTTACCTTTGTTTATTCTGCAGTTAGGAATATGCATGGTTAGGTTTGCAGATATAAGTGGCATGGCAATTATAAGTGATTTATCCATGCGATTGGGTAAAAGAGCCAGAATTTGGATACAATTCTCTCTTTTTTTTTCTTTCCCCCGATGGGCAGGCTCCGGGAATCAAACCCGGGTTTCTGGCATAGCAGGCGAAAATTCTGCCACTGCACCACCATTGCACCACCCTGGCTACAATTCTCTTGACACAAAGTCTAGAGAGGTGAGATTTCCTTTTCTGCAAATGATACACTATCCTTACACAGATGAATGCTAAATCAGAAATGATCTAATGAAATGCGATAAACCACAGCTAGAAATCCTACTTTCAGTCAATTGGCAGAGATCCAACATACTTCATGTGTGTAAAGAGCTTGATTTATGTGCTATTAGGGATTGCATTGTATCTGCGGAAAGATAGATTGCAGTCCTAACCCCCAGGACCTCAGAATGGGACCATTTTTGGAAACAGGATCCTTTCAGATAGAATTAGAGAAGTTAAAATATGGCATCATGCTGGGTTCCAGTGGACCCTTGACTCAGTACAACTGGTATTCTTATAGGAAGTAGAAATTTACTCACAGACAGTCAGAGGAAAGGATGCCATGTGACAACCAAGGCAGAGAACTTATCTGACAAGTCACCTCCAGAAGCCAGGAGAGAAGCAATATACAGACCTCAAAGAAGCATAGCTCTGTTAATGTTCTATCTTTTAAATCTGGGTTTGACAAGTAGAAGAGTCTTAGTGGGGGCAGATGATGGGATACGAATGTTATAAGGCTGCCCCTGCTTACAGGGCTTCTCCTTGGTTATTAAGTTATATGCATGTCTTAGCCTGTGCTGTTTAGAAGATTGTCGACACACAATCATGGTTCTTTACATAGTACCAACTATCTAGCAATTTTGAAATGCTTCCCTGCAGAGTCCTTAGAAGAGTAGAAAGTTGCAAAAAAAAATCTATGTAAAATACTTTTTTTTAATTGAAAGATGCACATGGACTATTTTTTAATGAGGTCTGAAAGGAACGCATCAGGAAAAACAAACGTCTTGGAATGGTATTTCTCACCATGCCTCAGATTGATTTGGAATAGAAATGCCTGCCACGTCAATTTATGACCGTCTCTTTTTCTGCACAGCTTAATGGATGGCTCAGCACACCTCTGGGTACCTTCAGACTTAGGCATGAGGGTTTATTCCTTTCTTATAATGAGATTTAATCAGGCAAAACCAAAACTATTGCTACAAGTTACACACTCCCCAGGGAGGGAATGCCAATGACTGAGGGAGTAATGAACCTCTATTTAACTTTCAGATTTTGTTAATAACAGTTGGACTTGTACTGGTTGGAGCTAATTAGTTGCTACAGCTTCCCCATTAGTGGCTTATAAAATGTAGTTTACCTTGTTCATGTTAAGCAATTTTCTCAGTGTGGGTCATTTTAGAGAAAACAGAAGGAAACGAAGTATCTTAAGTATATGGGGTTCTAGTACTCTGTGGTGGTTTCCTATCATATGGAATTTTAATAATGTCTACAGACCAAGTTATGACCACTTTAGAAGCATATGCGAAGATAAAATGATTTGGGTTTAATTTGGGGTCAGCTGAATTATTTGTGGGGCAATTAAGGGTGGAATTCATGTTTTTATGGAAGACAGACCAGACAGTGTTTAAATTCTCAGATTTAGTAGCATTAGGGAAGGGAGGGTACGGTTGGTGATGAGGAATGAGCTGGGTATTTACTATTAAAGGTATTTGCTATGCCCTTGGGCTTGCAGTGATCAGCATGTTCTAGAACAAACTGCCTCTACTTGGATTGATCAAAGAGATGTGCACAGAGGGGCTCTGTAGTCTCTCCCAGGAGAGTCTTCTCAAATGAAATCAAAGAAGGATCTCGAGTCTTGACCCCTATTCACAACACAGCATTTGAAACACCAGAAAAGGGACCGTGAAATACCAGGGCAGGTTCTACAGAAACACTGGTTATGAGTTCTGTTGACCTTAGAATGAGATGTTTACGGGGATTAGAGAACATGGGTCTTGAGAGCAGGACATCTGAATCCCACAGTGATATTCTAAATCTCAATGTCACTAAATTGGTTGGTTTAGGAGTGGCTCACCATCCAAATCAAGAGTGGTTGACAAAAGGGCTGCCTGACATATGCTGTGGACTATCAGATTATGGTTACATTGTCTCTCAACCCCAGCACCTTTCTTTCTGCTCTGGCTGGTCTTGAAACTTTTCAGAGTCCTGGGCTAGTCCTTTGTGTTCTACTTAATCTTTGTCATTTCCTCTTACTTTTCTGCATCTTGTCTTCTCAATTTTTAAAATAAAGATTTGGAACCTGGTCTTTTAATATTTACAGTTCATGGTTCTATAACAAAGTTAGTGTCTTGTTAGGATGTATGAACTAGCTGAATCTCTTTCCTAACAGGAAGGGCTTAAGGTTATTTCAAGACCTGGGAAGATGATGAGGCTGGAGTAATAGAGGGGTGAAAGGAGGGAAGGGATTTGAGCTGGTCTTGATGTAAGAGGAGTGGAATAAAATTCTCAACACCATTTACTAGACCTAGTAATATTCCTGCAGTAGTTTTTAAGCCATTCTGCATAAACAAGCAGTGTTGAATAAGCTGGGTTCCATTTTTGAACACGTCTAATGTGTTCATTTCTTGAAGTCAATAAAACCTTAATTTTATACACATCACATTTCTCCAAAATGTGCTACATTTAACTTTATTACAAATTTTCAATTAAGGGAGCTATACTCACAGGTTGTAAGATCTCTGTCTCTTGCCAAACTGGAGACATTTTTATCAGAATGAAAACTACTTTGGTGAAAGGTCCATACTGATATGAACTTTTATGTCTGGTTGTTCATTTAGCAAAAGGTTAATTCTTCCAGTGGCCCTGAAATACCTTTCTGCGTCACTCTGAGTGTATCTAATAGTAGTCCGGGGCTTACCCATCTAAGTATTGCCCTCTCCAGAGCAGTTCTTTCAAGAGGCTGAGCCCTTGCAATAGAGTCATTCTGAGAATTCCATTGGGTGATTGAAATTGTAGTCAAAAACTCAGCACATACAGTTTTAGGCACTGTGGATTCAAAACCTCGATGTTCAAGAAACACATAAATTATATTCTGCTAGTGTTACGGGGTTAGTATGACAGATACAAATGTTGCAACAACTTAATATTCATCATACTGAGATCTACTGTTCATGTGTAAATTTGTGGAACCCTGAAGAACAGGAAATTTCTAAGTTTAGATTGTACTGCCCTCTATTCCTTTCTCTATATGGGTACTGGATATGGTCCATTTGTTCCCTGAGACCCAAAGCTTCTCTGTTTTTACACAGATTGTCCTTTTGTTCTTATTGGTGTATCTGTCACAGCTTGTATTTAACATATAGAATGATGCAGCAAAGGGACATATAGAATTTGATGGAATTCTACACTTTATGAAATATCAAAAGAAGAGTGGATATTTTAGAGAAGGTAAACATCAGAAACCTCTAACTATGAGCCCATGATTTCTTGAGTTTTCTTGCAGGTAGTAGAAGGAAGAGACATAGAAGAAAAGATTCCATTTTGGTGACCGTCATTCTCTATGAATGTCTCCTCAGAGTTGATTTAAATGTGTGCGCTCTTTAGGTACCACTAGTACTGTAAGGTTAGCACAGTCCAAGCTGTGAAAGTTGCCCCAGTACCACAGGAAGCCACTCCCAGGGAAGGTCTTGGTATTTGCAACATTTGCTCATATTATCTGGTGTTGAGTCTTTATCTTTGAAAATAGATTTATTTATAGAACCAGTACAGATACATTCAGGTTCGATTTTTGTGAATAAGTTGGCCAGAGTACATAATTTTCAAAATTATTTTATTAACCTGGTACTTAATTAATTACAGACCTATTATATATGCTTACTTTTTTAAAAAAACAAGCAAAAAGGAGAGTAAAAAATAAAAATTAAAGGCCTCCTTCCCCTACCCAAATGCAATTTTATTCCCTAAAGTCAAACTGTTAATGTCTAGTTTTTTGGATTTCATTTTATTGTGCCTATCCTTTATTTTTAAATTGTGAACTCAGGGATCTTTTCCCTTATATATCATCAATTGGTAGACTTGTTGAAATGACAATGAAAACTAGAGATGCATTGGATTTATTATATTAAGCACCAACTTTATCCTGAAAGTTTTGGTAGATGTGTATGAGTTAAAGAGCAAATATTGCATTTTCGTTTTGGTTAATGCAATTAGTTAAAATAATATATTTAAATCATTATTTCCTGACATATCAATTCTGCACAGAGTCTGTTGTTCATCCCTTATGAGTGATGGGGAAATTAGAGCACTTTTTGTTCCTTTACTAATGCTTCCATTAATCCCTTCCCATCTTTCTTAGTTGTTTTGTTATTTTACATCAAAGGTTATTGCATTATATTCTCTCCTATGTCTACAATTGGGCTTTTTTATTGCTTCTGAAGCTTGATTATAAAACCTGATGACTAACATCAATATAAAAATTCAAGTACAATTCACAGCAAAACTAAATAGAATGAGTAGATCTAAACAAAAAGAACTATAATCCAATATTATTGAGATTTACCACTTAAAGGGGAAACTGCCAAGTATAAATAATTGATAGATGCTCTTGTTTCTAGGTCAGGTTTTGTCAACAATCTTTCTTCACCTGTGTTTTTCATGATACAGATTCCTTTATGATATTTGTTCTCACTATCTCCTACCTATTGGTGGTTTGACTGGGTATAGAAATGTATGGAAAATGTTTCTCATCATAGTTTTGAAGATATTTTTCCATGCAATTCAGTGTTCTTGATAAGAAGTCTGACAATCTGGTTAAGTAACATATTTTCATTTTGAAAAATTTAATAATTTTCTCTTTATCATCAGAGCTATGATAAATCATAAATGCATGGCTAGGTTCAAGAGGTCTGGTTTTGTTTTTCCAGTAATTTTGCTTGAAACAATACAGACAACTTAAACCTGACAGTGTTCTTTCTCAGATCCATTGCTTCTCTGGATACTTCCTTCCTTCTGTTGTTTCACCTTTTTCCTTTAAGAATCATAGTAGGAGTAAACTGAAAACCTGCATCTCAGTTTTCTGTATGCTTGTTTTCCCCAACTCTGCAATTTGTTTGCATTTTTGTTTCTCTGTATTCTGGATATTTAACTCAACTATATTTTACAGATACCATCTTCATTTTGTCTGTGTCCACTTTGTAATTGAAATAATCAACTTTTTTAAATTAATTACTCCACTTGCTAAATACCCAGCTTTAGACATATCCTCCTTTTCAAAAAATGTTCAATATCAATAGAAATTTATACACAAATAAATTGACAAAATTTGGTTGAAAAGGAAGCAGTCTGAAATAATATCAACTAAGAGATATTCTTTTTAAATTTTTCTCTTGTATTTTGAAAGTTGTAACTACTCATAAATAAAAATAATATTGACAGACTTGGATTTTATATTCAAATAAGGTTCTCCCCTTAGAAGACCCATCATTTCAGTGCTTTGAGCATCTGGAAAGGGTGCAATTTTCTAATTGGTAATTCCTATTTTTGTTTATACCAGAGCAAATTTGCAAGACAAAATAGGAAGACACTCAGCATCTCATTTTCATATTGAGCTTCAATCCAACAGCAGCAGCCCTTCCGTCTCAGACAGGGGCTGGGCACCCTTGATTGCACCTCCACTTTGTAATGGGCCCCATCATACAAACAACAAATAGATTACATACCCTAATATATGAAGGAAAATTACAGGATTCTAAGAGAAAATAAATAAATATGAGTAAATAAAGATCTCTTTGAGGAAGTGATATTATGCTAAGAGCAAAAACGAGAGAAAGAGGAGCCCTGTGGAAGAAAGCGTGAGTGGGCATTCCAGGAAGTGGAAAGAGCAGTGAAAGCCTGATGTTGGAACAGGATGTGGGCATCATGAGAACTGACCTAAAAGTAACGCCATTAGGAAGGAAGAGAGTGTTAGATGCCTGAGTAGGCTGATCAGAGTAACAATTTAGATACTATTTTTGCCTCTGTGTGGATGATGAATAAAAGAAAAGCAAGAGTGAAAGTTGGAAGGCAAGTTACAAGAATACTATAACAATGCAAAAAATTTCCCATTATAGCAGAGACAAATGGATTGATTGGCAATCTATTGCAGGGGTAGATGAGTGTAAATCTACCTATACATTGTTAGGATGCATATATGACCACATGCTTATTCTTGGAAATCCAAATAAATTTGGAAACGAGTAGAAGTTTAAAGCAGTTTGGGGTTAAATAAAAAACAGACTGAGATTGTATATTTATGATCTGTCATTCTGAGCCTTTGCAATTTTAGGCATTTTAAATTATATAACTGTTTATTATTCAGCCAACCATACATTTATTAGTTAAAGATACACTTAACAAGGACCTACTCTTGCCCATGTTCTGTGTAACATGTTGGAGATAGAGGAACATGTGAATTCTACCTTCATGAAGCCCTGGGATGAGTAGGAAAAATAAACCAATCCAAATAAATAAATATTTTATTGGATTACATGGTAATTTTGCCTATCTCTAATGGAGGCAAAATGATTAAAGCAAGATTTCACAGTAAGACGCTAAAACTACATTATAAAGATTTTTAGTTTAGAAAAGACAAATTGGGGATGGAGTTGCAGGGAAAGTCATGTGTGAAGGCCTGCAGTTGTGAGAGAGCACATTGGTTCAATTTGGCTTAAAGGGCAATGGCAAAAGTGGAGTGACAGGAAACTGGACTGGAGAGCATGCAAGGGTTTGACAATCAAGGGCTTATAAAACCACGCTAACAGTAATGGAAATTACTCTATCCTAAAGCCGTAAGGATGTCAGCGAAGGCTTTTAATCACAGAAATAAGTGACCCTGTTTTAACTTTAGGGATATGGGTCTGGATATGGGTGAGATGTGGGGGGAGGAGTACAAAACCAAGGGCTAGGAGGCTACTGAAGCAAGTAGGCACGAGTGCAGTGAGAAAGTAGAGATTGGCTCAAGTGTGGCTGAGAGACGTAGAGAAAAAGGAGTCACATCAAGGACAGTGGTGCTTCCATTTATAGAATCAGAACGTAGAAACAGAAAGCGGATGGATATGCATTAAAACCATCTACATGGACGAGAGTTATCATTGGATTTTAAAGTTATCACCCAGAAGGCTGCCAAAGCTGGAAATACAGCAGCAGTTTAAAATGTACACTTGGAAATATTTGCTGGAATTTCAGTGCAATATTCATGCCTCAGTATGCCTTTCCACTTTATTTTATTCTGCCTTTTCCCCACATCCCATACTCTTTCTGCTCAAATTCTTTTTTAATTCTAACTCTGAACCCTAACTCCTGATGTTTTTCCTGTTTACTACTTCCTTTCAAACTGTATTCATACATCAAGGTTCAGCTTAAATCTTACTTTGTTCTCTCAAATCAAACATTCTTACCGTCTAGGACACTAGCTCTAAACTTATCACAGATTCTCTTGGAATGGGTTTTATTCAAATGCATCAGTCTTGCTTTTATCTCGAATTTCACCACAAAATTTTCACTTCCTTAAGAATTTGTCCGAACTATAATCATTAGAGTGCAAACCATACTTACCTCTCACTTTCTGGAATAATTGCATTCTAATGAAATTATGGAGATTGTAGTATTTTAAAAAGTGAATCCACTTTTCCACTGACATAAATGTACAATGAGAGATTGGGTGACTGAAAACTATCCTCAAACAATTAACTTTTGGTGGTTGGTGAGTTAATATAAAGCCATGTTCTCCTGTATTACAGAAAGTTCTATTAGCGATGCTATTAGATACTATATTGAGGTGAACACATAGAAATTTACTGAACCAGAGACTGACCCATCAATTATTGTTCCTCTACATAAGGAATAATTCATTTTTTTCTTTTTTTGTCTTTTTTTATTCTAAATATATTTTAAAAAAACCTTTCTTTTTTCTTTCTTTTAGTCACTGGAAACTTTTCTGGACTAAGCAATATATGAAACATATGAGATGATTCCTTACACTTGGGTCTTCAAATAATTAAAACTTCACTGGATAATTATGAAAAAATTCAAAATCAAGAGACTGTATTTACCTAGAACTTGGAAAGCTTGTGTGTCTCTGTTTATGATACCATATTAGAGTGTTTATTATTGCTTTTACTTATCCAGCAATCATTCTGCTCTCTTCCAGTATCAGAGACTTGAAATACTCATCTCCAATATCCTGACATCCTATATCCATGGTAGATGAATTGGATGGTTTATTCTAGGACTTTGAATCTTGTGTTGAGAATGAAAAACATCACAAATATCAACAGCACAGTGTTGGTAAAAAATGTCATTCAGCCTATAGTGCATGGATACCTAGATCTGCCCTGAACCCTCAATTAGTGTGGCAGCAAGGAATGGTTTCAGGATGCTTTAGACCCCTTCACATCTCCATCACTCTCCCTCTTCATTTATTGATTTGGAGCATTTTTTTTTCATTGTTTCATAAAACCCTATGAAAATGTGGCTTCCAAAAAAGTTTCATCTACCCCAGACCCTTCTTACCAATTTTTTGTTTATTCTCTCCTCTGGATGCATTCTGTAATCTTTGGTATTTGTTTTCTTAACTTATGGTATTTCAGATGTCCCTCTGTCTCTCTAAGATGCTCTAAAATCTTCTTTAAATGTTCCTTACTTCTTAAGCCAGGAGGAATTTCTATTGCTCACAGCCAAAGACCCTTAACAGAAACACATCAGCCTCAAATGCAGAACTGCCTGCATCCACTGATTTTAGCAAGAATGGTGGAGTAGGAACCTCCCCAAATCCTCTCCTTCATAAAAAGCAACTCTATAAATTAACTCTGAGGATTAACTAAAAGCCTATAACAAGACAAATAATCCAAGAAAAATTATTGAATCTCAGTAAGAATAGTATGCTTTGTCAATTTTAACTTGCTCTATGCTCATCCATCCATTCCCAGCTCTGCAGCAGCCTTGAAAATTAACAACTTCACTAACCACCGTAACCATGAACACCAGTAGACCAGCAGCCCCCGAAGGGAAAATAAAAGGATTTTGACTATCACAAAATCCTTATCCCCAGAGAATTGTTATTAATCAACCTGTCAGGACAGAAGACATGAAAATTACAAATCAACTAGAACTAATGAACATCTGCAGCTCTCTCCTCCCAACAGGAGCAGAGCACACATTCTTCTCAAATGCACATGGAACACTCCCAGGTTAGATCATATGTTAGGCCATGCAACAAGTCTCAATTGGTTGAAAGTCTTCAAATAGTACAAAATATGTTCTCCATATACAATGCAATAAAGTTAATAAATAATAGAAGGGAATTTGGAAAGTAAACAAATATGTGAAAATTAAATATTGTATTACTAATAATCAAAAACCCAGAGAAGAAATAGTAAAGAAAATTAGAAAGTAGTTTGAGAGAAATGAACATGAAAACACAGCATACCAAAACTTATGGGGTACAACGGCAGCAGTGCTTAGAGGGAAATTTATAGCATTAATCATATATATGAGAAAAGAAGAAAGATCCAAAATTAAGAACCAATTTTTTCTACATTAAGTAACTTGAAATCAAAGAACGAACTAAAGCAAAAACAAACAGAAGATGATAATAATGAATAGAGAGGAAATAAATGAAGTAGAGACTAGAAAACAATGGCAAAAGTCACAAAACTGAAAGTTTGTTCTTTGAAATGATCAACAAAACTGACAAACTTTTAGCTAAACTGATCAAGCTAAAAAGAACATCCAAATTACCAAAGTCAAAAGGAAAGAGTGAACAATACTGTTGACATTTCAGAAATGATAATATTACTAGGAAACACTATGAAAATTTTCATGCTCACAAGATGGATAACCTAGATGAAAAGGAAAAGTTTCTAGTAAGCTACTGAAACTGACTCAAGAAGAAATAGAAAATTTGAATAGTTCTTTACAAGGCCATGGATTGAAATAATGATAAAAAAATTTCCTACAAAGAAAAATTCAGGCCCATACATCTTCACTGGTGAATTCAGCCTAACATACAAAGAAGAATTAAAATCAATCCTTCACAAATTTTTCCTTAAAATAGAAGAGGAAGAACCATTTCCAACTATTATGGCAGCCTGCTTATCAAAACTAGGTAAAGACATACAATAAATGAAAAATTATAATATCTCTTATTAATATATACATACAAAAATTCAACAATAACTAGAACACTGAATCCAGCAACATATAAATAATGTTGCACCTCATGATCAAGTGAGATTTATCCCAGGAATGCAAGGTTGGTTTAACATATAGAAATCAATCAATGAAGTACACCACATTACTCAAATAAAGACAAAAGCATGTGGTCATCTCAAGAGATGCAGAGAAGAACATTTGACAAAGCCCCATTCTCTTTTATGATAGAAGCAGTCAAAAAACTAGGAATGGAAAGGAATTTTCTCAATCTGATAAAGGGCATCCATGAAAAATTCATAGCTAATATCAAACTTAATAGTGAAAGACAAAGCTTTCCCTCGAAAATCAGAACAGAGATGTCTTATCTCCCTACTTTTATTCAACATTGTAGTGGCATTTCTAGCCTAATCAGGAAAGTTCAGAAAAAGGAAGGAAGGAAGGATATCCAGATTTAAAAAGATGTAAATGTACTTCTATTTTTAGAAAACATAATCTTATGTAAGGAAAATCCTAAGGAATTCACATATACACACTAAAAAGTATTAGCACAAATAAGGAATTTAAGCAAAGTTGTATATAAAATATCAGCATACATGAATCAATAGCTTATTAATGCTATATATTAGCAATGAACAAACTAAAGTAATATTAAGAAAAAAATTCAATTAATAATAGTATCACATAGAATGAAATATTTAGGAATAGATTTAGTAAAAGAAGTGCAAAACTGGTATATTGAAAGTTACTAAATGTCCATGAACAAAGTGAAGATAACCTAATTCAATAAAAGAGAATTCATGTTCATGGGTTAGAATATTTAATATTGTTAGCATGGCAGTATTCTTTAAATTGATTTAAAGATTAAAATAATTGCTATTAAAAATCCCAAATTCCTTTGTTGCAGAAATTGACAGATTATTCCTAATATTCATATGGAAATACCAGGCACACAGAAATGAACATGAGAAAGAAGAGAGACAGAAGAATCACACTTCTCTATTCCAAAACTTACTCATAGGTTCTGTAATCAAGACAGTGTGGCTATAGCATATGGATATACACATAAATCAATGGAAAAGAATTGACAGTCCAGAAAAAATCCATATATTGATGACCAATTGACTTTATAAACCAAATTCATATTTTTTTAGATTGAAAGAAACTGTACAAAATTGATTTTCTTCATCAAAAATGGCAGCAATATTTTCTTTATTATTCATAGATAAACCACATGACAATTATTTTTTGTAAGTTTTCCAGGTTTTGCTTATAAATGAAGGTGAGGCAGTGGATATAGTCATGGAACTAGACAGAAGAAAACAGAAAAATCAGCCTCAGAATTCCTGGCCTCTGACTCTATCTTGATGATGAAACAATCACACTTGCTAGAAAGCTTGTGAAGGTGTAGCTCAACAAAGGAATGTAGACAGCAACAGTCAGATACGGAAAAAGGCATTCAAAATTTAACTGTAACTTGTTCCTTTAGGTTCATTTGATAAAGACAAAGTCTACACTGAAATCCTTGCTTGGTAACTCAGTTTCTCTCATTGTCTGGTAATTCCCTTAACTGTTCAATACAGATTCTTAACAATGTACTTAGAAGTCCTACTAGTTAAAGGTCAGCTGTGAGCCTCATTTTAACATTTTACAACATGCATTCCTTCCTTCCACATCTCCTTAAAATTTATTTCTTCAGAATACCGATGACTGGACTAACAATTGGATCCACAGTGACAATTAATGTTATGTCTAAACTGACTTAACTAAAGAAATTCCAGGGTGCCACTAACAAAGATCACACAAAAATGAAGTGTGGCACTTTCAACGCTATCTTCTGGAAGAATAGATGGGCCATCAAGGAATGAGAGTTCAAACAGGGGGCCCTTAACCACAGGCAGATTATTAATGAGTAATGTATTCAATGGGAGACCTAGAGGCAAAGACAGTCAGTGATTAAGCAGCTTACATATACCTCACAGTTTCTCCTCCAAATGTAAGATGAAAACATATTTTAAAAGTTTCTTAAGTATTTGCAATGGTTTCTGAATTACCTGTAGGAAGCTCTGACTTAGTTTTATAGAGTTTGATATATGTGTCCATCATTAAATCCAAAATCATGTTTTATATCAAAATTTATGTTAAGCAAAGCCAAGTTACTTGACCTTTGGTCTATCAAAGTGTTCTCAGGTATGCTTTGAGACACTTTTGTCTATTTTCATAGCATTCTTTCTCAACCTTCATCACAGGAAGAATATATAAGACTTTCAACAAAGAACAAACATTAGGAAAAGCCTTGATGTCAGGTAGATGGTGGGCTCCATAAATGGTGGATGGAAGCTCGATATCATTTCCTCTGTGTTTCCACTTGATTCTCCAACAATGAGCTCAGCAGAGAATGTGTCTGGATATTTTTTTAAATAAGAGTATGAAGACACTTTGATGGGAAAAGAATAATCTTTCCAACAATGTGCACCAGAACAGCTAGATATCCACACTTAATCCCTAATTCACACCATATACAAATATTAAACAACTCAAATCAAATACCTAAATATAAGTGCTACAACTTTAGAACTCTTAGAATTAAAGATAAGCATTGTGATTGTGGATTGTGTAATGGTTTCTTGTTATGGCACCTAAAACAAAAGCAAACAAAGAAAAAATAGTTAAATTAGACTTCAAAAATTTTTTTTAGTTTTTTACATAAAAAGACACTACCAGAAAGTGAAAAGACAGCCCACAGAATGGGATAAAACATTTGCAAATCATATCTATGATAAAAATCTAACATTCAGGATATATAAAGAACACTTACAGCTCAACAATAAAAAGGCAATTAAAAATGGATCAGGTATTTGAATAGACATTTCTTCAAAGAAGATAGACAAATATCCAGTAAGTACCAGAATAGAACATCATTAGTCACTAGGGAAATTCAAATAAAAAACACAATAAAACACCAATTTACCCCCAGGATTACTCCTGTAATAATAAAAAAAAAAACACAAAAACTAGGAAGTGCTAGCAAGGATACGGAGAAATTGAAAGCCTCATACACTGACAGTGGGAGTACAAAATGGTTCAGTTGCATTTAAACAGTTTGACAGTTCCTCAAAAATTAAACAGAGATTTACCATATGACCCAACAATGTCACTTCTAAATACATACCAAAGAGAATTGAAAATATATATCTACACAAAACTTGTACACAAATCTTTATAAGCTGCATTATTCATAACAGCGAAAAGAGTGGAAACAAACCAGATGTTCATCATTTGATGAATGGATAAACAAAATGTGTTAGATCCAGCAGTGAAATATTATTCATCCTTAATAAAAAGGAATAAGGTGCTGATACATCCTACGACATGGCTGAGCCATGAAAACATTATGCTAAGTGAAAGAAAGACCCAAGAGACAATATAATGTATGATTCCACTTTTTATGAAAGGTCAGTAGGCAGATCCATAGAAACTAAACATAGATTAGTGGTTGCCAGGGCTGGGAGATTGTGGGAATGGAGAGTGGCTACAAATGGGCACAGTGCTTTTTGGAAGAGTTTGAAAATGTTTTGGAATTAGTGTACAACTCCAAGAATATTTCAAAATCCTCTGAATTATACACTTTAAAATGGTGAATTTTGAATGTGAATTATATCTCAATAAATGAATATGGTATTAAGAATTATAAAAAATATTTAATCAAGTGTTAATATTAAATATAAAAATTAAATATAAAATATTTAATCAAGTTTGCATTTAATCAATGCAAAATCCTAATTTTTTTGCATTGAAACATATCTTAATTACTTCAAGTTAAGGAGCAAATTTTATTACTTATTGTATTTTCAGAGCCTAAAACAAACAAAAAAAGGAACTGTATCCAGGCAATGGTTATCACTTGATTTACTGTCTTATCCAGAGAAATAAGCAAAATAGGCTAACTTCCAGAATGAAGGGGCTTAATCATGTCTTAAACCAATAAACAATTTAATCCTGGTTTAGCGATTAGCACCTTTATTATTATAACTAAATAATAGTGTAGTAATTTAAAAGAAATTATGTAGTCTCTTCCCTGTGGTCAGCTGACATATAAAAAGCATTACTTGAGCACCATGTCACGATGTGTAAGCTTATTTAATTCTCACAACCTTATAAAGTATATACGCATTATTTTAACTTACATATAAAAAGTAAAAGACCATGAGAAACTAAACTCTCTCAAAGGCACACAACTATCAAATGACTTTCAGAATTGGTCCACACTGACGTGGATTGCCCCCAACCCATCTTTATTGTTCAACCACAATACGCGAGTCTTTAGCAGACTAATTAATTTTCCTTAAGGAGAACTGCTGTCTCTGGTGTCCCGTACTTCCCTTTAAAAGGACAATTCCAGGGCCTGGTAGTATTATTGCATTGCCTTTTGGTTATGCAAAACCAATTCACTCTTTTAGTACACTCCTATTTGACTCCCACAGCAACACTGCAATGGGGTTTAATCGGAGTTTTTATCCCCATTTTACCAGTGAAGTTTCACATAGTGGTCATTCAACTAGCCCATGAGCTGACATCTGCTATGCAGCTGAATCAGTGGCTCTGGGGCCAGTTGTGCATGCCACAGGATTATGTCTATGTGGATGTCCATTGTTTCTTTAGGGCTGTGAATAATTCATACAAGTAAACGTTATTAATAATGACTTTTTTCATTCTGTCAGATAAAGACATACTGCGGAGTTTTCTATTGTGTTCTCACATTCAACTCCAGGCTGCCCTCCCCAATTTCATTGTCTGTCACTACAATGGCTGTGTAGATCTCAGGGGAGAAAAACTTTCCAGACTTTTAACAACCCAAGTGTAAAAGACACGAGAGGATACATGGTCCAGACAATTAGAAATGGAGACTTAAGTTATACTGATTGAGCACACACTAAAAGGGGGTGACAGCCCTAATGCATTAGGGAAACTGAGACAAGAATTAAATTTATTTTATGCCATTCTACTTCAGCCCTCAGTGGAGTCAAAGCCATGATGTCAGCGTTGGCAGAAAGAAAGAGGAGGCAGATGAGCTGGCATGTAAAATTACAGAAGAGAAGGGATCCTTGTAAGCATGAAATTTACAACTCCAAAGGGCTCCACGGTGCTCCCGGTGGGCAATTAATAAAGGTTTCACACCAACTTACTTTGGCAGATAGATGGTCCCGAACCCGACCTTTCCTGAGATAATTGTCAAAAAGTCAGTAGATCAGTATATACCTGGAGGAACTGTGTGGGGACACAAATGGACATTTGCAGTGTTCCCAATCCACAATGGATGGAGGTGGCCGAAGGGTACGACAACCCAGGGATGGAAGGGGGAACTGTGGTGAATACATAGAATGGACTACTGAGCAGCTACAAGAAGGAATGAGGTTGTGAGACATGCATCTAAGTGAATGAACCTTAAGGACTGTATGTTGAATGGAATGTCAGGAACAAAAAGACAAATATTATCATGCCTCACTCATATGGACTAACTGTAATATAAAAACTAGATGAGCTGAAGTCAAGAGCATGGGTTATCAGGTTGGGCTTATTGTAAAGAGTCCTAGACTGTAAGCTCTTCAGCAGTCACATCTATTTCTGGAGTTGTAACTTGTATTTCTAAATTCTGAGGTACTGACCTGTTTGTATATAAACTGGTCATTTCCAAAAGCTTTGCATATTATGTGACACCTGAAGCTCAAGAGTTAGAGCTCTGAACCTATGAAAGTCAGCAGTACCCCATACAGGAACTGTTTAAAAAGTTAAAAAATGGATCAGACTTTGAGTAGAGAGATGAAGGAAACTTATGTGGATAGGATGAAAGTAGATCAGAATACAGGGTAAAAGATGATATCATCCATATTTTAAAACTTCAACTTGTGTGTGAGACCAAAGGGAGAGATGTTTATTTGGTGCAAAATTTATATTTTGGGTAGGGCATTACCTAATTTTACTTGTATGGTCAGTTTAGTTGAACACCATAAGTACATGGAATTTTGAATAGTGTGTGAAATTTTGTTGGTTTGTCCAGGTTAGTGTGATGCCCCGATAAATGCAAGAGTAACATGGGCAGTGAATAAAGAAGTATTTGCAAAGTCCCCTTGGGGGACTGGGTAGAAAGGAAGGAATATTCAGCTTCCCCATTTGGAGAATTTCTGATATTCTTGCAGGCAGTAGGGACAACCAAATCAGCATGTTAGCCCTCAGTCTTGGGGTTCGCCCCTATGAAACTTATTCCTGCAAAGGTTAGTCTAAGCCTATTTAAAATTAGCCTAAGAGTCACCCTCAGAGAACTTCTTTCATTGCTCAGATGTGGCTTCTCTCTCTAAGCCAACTAGGCAGGCAACTCACTGCCCTCCACACTACATGGGACATGATCCCAGGGATGCATATCTCCCTGGCAATGTGGGACAGAACTCCTGGGATGAGCTGGGACTCACCATCAAGGGATTGAGAAAGTCTTCTCAATCAAAAGGGGGAAGAGAGAAGTGAGACAAAGTTTCAGTGGCTGAGAGATTTCCAACAGAGTTGAGAGGTTATTCTGGAGGTTATTCTTCTACATTATATAGATATCTCTTTTTAGTTTATGGTATATTGGAGTTCCTGGAGGGAAGTACCTTAGACTATTGGGCTGTGTTCCAATAGCCTTGATTCTTGAAGATGATTGTATAAAGATGCAACTTTTATAATGTGTATGATTGTGAAAATCTTGTGTCTGATGCTCCTTTTATCCAGGGTATGGACAGGTGAGTAAAAAATATGGATTAAAAATAAATAAATAGCAGTAGGGACAGGGGTAAAATAAACTGGGTACATGAAAATACTAGTGGACAATGAGAAGAAGGGGTAAGGGGCATGGTGTGTATGAGTATGGTGATCATGGTGATGAATACACAACTATGTGATGAGATTGTGAACCATTGATTGTGTACCATGTATGGAATGGACGTGTGTGAAGATATGTCAATAAAAGCATTTTAAAAAGAGAATTTCTGAAGTTAATATTTTAGCACAAATTTCTTTACCTGAAAGAATGTGACTTGTAATTTTCTGCATATATATATCCATATTAATTAATATAGAGCTTTAACTATGTTAATCAAAACTTTACTACTTAAAAAAAAAAGGTCAGCCGATATGGGAATCTAGGCCCCTGGGAAAGAATGACTGAATGGAAAACAGGGATTATGAAGAAATAATTTCAGAGCAGATGCAGTAGTTTGAAGTGCATGGCTTAGGAGACTCTTAGAGAAAATGGCCTTTCATTAATGGGAAATTGTGACAACTTAGTAGGAACTGAGGCTTTTGAAATATTTACCTTAAGGTTAATTTGTGGAGAAGGCCCTGTGTCTACAAGGATTTGGGGCTGAACCTGAGAGCTTCCTAGTTGTAAGGCTGAGCAATTACCCTAATATATCATAAAATATCCCTTTAGTTTTTCTAGTAAAGAAGAGTGAGTTTCCAAATTTTCTTCTTCAGTCCCTAAGTGCCTAGTTCCTGGTATTAGCTTACCTCAGTGCCCACCCACTGGGGGTAGAGCTTTTTAAAGCCAAATCATTATAGAAAGCCTGATTGATTTTCCTTTGTATTCATATCATTTTCAGCAAAGTTTATCTTAACAGACTTTCTTTAAAGCACTGACATCCTTTCAAAAATATATGAATTTGACTTAAAAATAATCAAACTCATAAATTTCCACAAGCAGTAGCCAAGATTGTAATTGTAACTGGAAGAGAATCTTCAGGTTGGGTTTCTGAAGTTTGTCCCACAATATTGCTGTTCATTTTACAAATGCCCTGAGAGGATGGATAGGCCACTCAGTTTCCTTCAGCACCAAGCACAGCGACTGGTGTGCGAGAAAGTGTGCAGTAAGTAAATGAACGAACAGAGCAAGAAAACATTCAGTCCATCCAGCCTTTCAAAGATCTGGCTTTCAGAAAGCCAGATGGTATTAGCCAAGGGTCGCTCACAAGCAAACAAGCTCAAAGAGGGCCAGAGAAGTTCCCAAATTCCTACAGCTAGAAGTAGCTGAGTCTGTATCGATCCCCCCTCTCTGCTCATCTAAAGCCTGGGCTTTTTCTAGCAAGCCAGGTCATCTCTCTCTCAATTACCATTTTATGAGGCTTGGAGAAAAATCTTGTTATATGAGTTTCTATATTGCGAAATCCCCGATGAATGTTTTACCATATCAAAGCTGTCTTCCTGTTGGTGCTATTACTCCATGTAGCCCTTTCATAAAACAATGAACTGGACAATGCATCCCAGGCCCCCTCTTGCTCGTATTCGTATTCTAGTAGCAGAATGAATCCATGTACAGGTTTCTTGTAAACATGAGAAAACCCTGCCCTTTCATTTGGATAGTGCCTCAGAACAAGCGATTTTTGTGAGAAGGTTTGTGATTTTGGTCTGGCGAATGAATAAAATCGAGGACTTTGAGGATTTGGCTGTTCTTAGGTCTTAAATGTAAAATGCTTCTAAAGCCAGTGCTCCTGCCTCACAAATGATAGTTGAAGTGTGCGGTACTGTGATACCAAAGCTTCATATGGCCAGACCTTGAACTTTCTGTCTCCATCTGACTTTCTAACACTTAGCGCCTAGAATACAAAATGGTCGGCTGTGGCTCAGCTTCCCAGGTGTCGAAAAGAGCAAATGCTGAAGGACTTTCAACTCAGTGGGCTTCACAGGAACTATACCCCAGAGAGAAAATCTAAGCAGTGCTTCAGGCAGGTGCATGATGTGGTTCAGAAGCAGAAAACATTTGATTCATGAGCAGGAGGCACTAAAATAGAACTCCGGGAAGAAAGGAAGGATCAAGCAATGATGAGAAAAATATTGCATCTGAGTTCCAACATTTGCTCTGCTTCGCCTGTCATCTCTTACCTGTGCCTTAAGGTGTTGACACGATCAGAGAGAGCAGGAGAGGCAAAGGGTGCAATATTAAGCACACCGTCTCCACATCATCTGGAAGAGGTAAGGGGGCATTGCCGCTTCCAACAAAAGGATCATTAGACCTGATTCCCAAGGAATGAGATTTCCAGGACATTGTGATTGGCTCAAAGGGCCAAAAATCATCAGATCCCTGTGGAATTTTCTGATTTCCTTGTGAAGTGGTAAAATAAGTTCTTCTTCTACTTACTTTTCTTCCTTTTTTTTTTTTTTTGCTTGTTTGGTTGGTTTTGTTTTGTTTTAAAGCAGGCTTGGCAGAATCTGTAAGTACTTTTTAGAACACACAGTGTAAACAAAACTTTATGTATGACTCCCCAAGAAACTGATTCAATTTGCAGTTACTCAAGCAAGACTGAGGCTGTTATCAGGGTTTGGGGAGAAATTCCTGGATTTAGGGACTGCCTAGTGGTCTGTGCTTGCTCACCAAAGGGCCCTGGACCTCCTTTAGAGGGCATGCTCCTCCTGTGTGACTGCTCTGTCATCGGGAGCTTTTCACTCTCTGCTCCTTTCATCCAGTCATGATGAAGATTTGAGACTGGAGTCTAGGGTTTGAGTGGCAGTTTCTCAGGGACCCATAGCAGTGAAAACAGAACTTCACCAAGTTAACAAAAACTGAAGTGTGCCAATCGCTCTGCCTAGCAGTCAAGTAGATGGAAATGGGAAGATGGATTTGACATGGTGCTTGCTTTTGAAGGATATCTCTTGCTAGATGCATTTTCCTTCATTTTATCTTATTTGGTTATATTGGTGAACTCAGTTTAAAAAACAAAATCCTTTGAGGAAAGCCTGATTTGGCAGAACAAGCAGAGGTTGATGTGAACTTTGTTGATCCTTGCTAATACAGATCTTCCCAAATGTTGTGGGGCAAATGAGTTTAAGCCTCCATGGAAGCTGGGCCAGGTCTAGAGGCAGCCAGAGCCCCTGGGCTTGTCACCTCTAGCCTGAAACAGCCCCATCCAATTACCACAGTGTACTAACAGGTGCTCTGCCTGCACTGATATGAACTATGCTATCTTGGTTCTCCATGCAGCTCACAGTACAATACCAGAGGAAAGGACGAAGCTGATGTCTGAACTCTTAAGGACAAAGAAACCAGAAATTGATGATTTTGAATATTCTCAGCCTGTCCAGATGTTGTGCTGTACCAGGGGCCTCCCTGAGCTGTTGGGGAGTGAGTTCCTCGAGGACAGAGTTCCACCTTTGCTAAAGAGGGTACAGCTGAATAGTGATCCACTCAGCCATTTCAATGGGGGGTCAGGATTGGAAAGGCAGTTACTCTGGGAGGATATGTAGAACGTTCTACTGTCTGATGGTTTGAGCCCACTTGACCTGCATGAAAAGTTGACAAGGATTTTGTAAAATATGAATAAGCAGAACTACCCATAGCTTTGCCTGAAAGGGTCAAACTGAAGGAAGAATGACTTGAAAGACAGAACCATTGAAATCGAGGTCAGGACCAAAAAGATCCCATCAGACCAAGAGAGTGGGCCCACCCATGTGTGGGAAGGGCATATCTGCCCCTGCTGGGAAGGGGCAAGCCATTGGCTTCAGTGCTCGGAGGGGTAGACCTGTACCCTGTTGTTCAGGGAGAGTGCTGCGAGTGCTGCCACCCCAATGTCTGGGGGAGGGAGGGTTGTGTCCTGGCATTTGAGGGGGTTGTCTGTGCTTTGGCATTCCATTGGTGGAGAACCTGGCCAGCATGCAGTGCTCAGAAAGGGTGCACTTTCACCCAGTGTTCAGGGAACATGGCAGTGTTCCCAACGCACTTGGACAGTGTGGGGCTGCTGCTGCAGCAGGGCTGGAGGGTAAACCATCCATCTGGAGTAATAAATAATAAATTAAGTGAGAAATAATAAATGGAATTTGTCTTATTGGGTTTCAGAGTTCGGGGGAACCCATGACCCCTGTTTTCCTTCCAATTTCTCCCTTTTGGAGTGGGAATATTTACCCTGTGCCTATCCAACCATGCCTACTGGAAGCAGATAACTTGTTTTCTATGTTTCACAAGTCTGCAGACAGAGGGGACTATTGCCGTAGTGGAATGAACATAGTTTGCCTGTGTGAAGTATGTGTCTCTTTTGGGGTCCAGAGGGTGGACACTTAGGGATTGAATCAGGTCCCAACCCTTGGTCCTGTGGATGTGGACCTATTTGTAAATTGGACCTTTGAAGATGTTATTAGTCAAAATGACAGTGAATGAGGGTGGGCCTTAGTCCCAAATGGCTGAAGTCCTTAAAAGGAAGGCCATTGAGACAGGAAGAGAAGCCACAGGGAGGAGCTGGAAGCTGGATGATGCTGGCATGTGTGTCTTTATATGAAGAAGCACCAAAGGCCAATGACAGCTGGCAGCAAGCCCAGGTGGCACAGTCCTTGGGGTCAAAGCATCATCTTGCAGACCCCTTGATCTTGGGCTTCTAGCTGCAAAACCATGGCCCAGTAGTTTCCATTGTTAATCCAACTCATTGTATGGCATTTGTTATAGCAGCCTGGAAATGAAAACAGTTGATCTCTTCATTTTATTCCATTATTGATGGATATTCAAGCTCTTTGTTGTAGATTTCACAGTCTGGTGTACATATGGAGATCTGGAAGGGAGAAGTGGGGTCAGGGCTGGTCTGATGCTGGCAAGCAAGCACAGAGGCTTTTTTTCCCCAGCAGCAGTCACACTGCGGGACCAAATAGAAGGGAGGGTTGAGGCAAGGCTCAGGACCACATATTTTGCTGTGAAAATAACAGGTATGTTGAGGCCCCAGAAATGACTCTTTTGGTGGCAGCTTGTTGACCCATTGATAATGGCAGTAGGTGGTAGATTCCATTGATCACGTCCTGACCCCCATGTCCTCACTCTGGCAGAGATAGCAGTGTCCTGGTGGCCAGTTAAGAGGGGCTGCTTTGGGCAGTTGTTCGCCAAGATTTTCTACGCCCCTACATTCCTGTTTTGAGTTATTTTGTTCTTCATATTGTCTAGATTTGTATTCATTTTCCTCAACTGATCCATGGCTGAGGCATGAAGTTTTGGAATTAAATATATTTGATTTTACTTGAGTTTGCCGTGCTGTCCTTCTAAATGCTTAGATCAATTCATCCTGCTAGGTGCACACGTTGCTATTTCCCTGTACTCTCCCCAACACTTGGAGTCACCAGACTTCTACCACTTCTCCTCCTCCTCCTGCTCCTCTTTCTCATTATTATCATTATCATTATTATTTGTCAATCTGATCATTGCGAAGTGGTGTGCTGTTGTCACTACTTAAATACCCTCATTATTAATGAATTGGGCAATTTTTCATATTTACTGTAAACTTTCTTTTTCTGACAAATGTCTGATCATATCCCCAGCCTATTGGTCTATCAATGTGGTTTTCACTTTTTATATTGCTATATAGAGGCTTTTAGTATCCCTGCCACTCAGCCATTGGTTGGGAGCAGCCAGTGGGCATGCGATCTCTGTCCATCTCAACAGTGGATTTTGAAGTACATCAGCTGAGGCCCTCGGTTAATGACTGCCCATCGTTGGAGGTTGGTGAGGTGCGTTCTCACGGCTGTGCTATCCAGCCTTTGCACTGCACAGATCTACTCCTTTGCCCAGATACGGGGAGCAGCAACTACATGTAGATTTTGTCATCTTCTTCCCCAAGGGAAACTTAGCATAAGAAGAATAATTAGAAGACCCATCGCTACAGATGATCCCAGACTATAATTAATACTCATCCTCTCCCGCTTCCACTCTCCATTCTAAACTCCCCCCCACCCTCAGTTATCAATTCAGCAAGTCTTAGTGGTTAATGAATATATGACCCAATCCTTCATTCCTGAACCATCTGAAGCTTTGATAGCCATACTCCTTCCAGTTGTGGATTGCTGCACATATCCTTGTTATGACAGGGGAGTACCAGAAGATGTCCTCGTGGATCAACTGGCTGTCATAGGTATTTCCTCTCGCCCCCACACTGTGTGAAACAGCCTCCTCTTCTCGTGCTGTGTAGGGTCAGTTATCTCTGCCAGTAAAGGTGACTTTGTGTTTTACTTGCTGGTTCCTAGGTGCAAGTCTAAAGAGCCCTGGCAATAGGTATAATTTATAGTTCAGTGGGATTCCTGGCTGTGTCCCCTGGAAAAAAGAATGTCCTCCTTTGGAAATTAGGACTTCCAAACCTGCAGAGCCCAGAGTTATGGGGACAGAAGGCACAAAACCTCCATTGGGTCACTGGAAATAATGGTATGTGGAACCACCCATGCTTCTACCCCTTGGTTTCTGAATATATCTATATTTCCTTTTGCTATTGGGGACAGAGCATGATATAAAGAGAGCCCTTTGTTGTAATAAACACACTGCTCTCAAGGATGGTATCCATTCTTTTTGGAATGTTTACTCTGAGTTGGTATTTCAGGTACAAGTTTGGAAAGCCATTCCACTGTGCTATAAGGCCAACTGCCACTTGTTGACGTAGTACATGATACGGCCAATGACCTCCACCATCATTGACCACTCCTGCACCCCTTTCACCATAAAGTGTGACTCCTCGTCTAATGATATGCTGTGCAGAATCCTCTACTTTTGGACCGGGCATTCTGTATGCCTGTGAATAGTAGATAGTGACTCGGGAATCCATTCCCAGTGTAGGCATCAGTCCCTGTGAGAATGAGATGTTATCCCTTCCAGCATAGAAAGGGCCTGAGGTAGTCAACTTGCCATCAGGTAGCTGGTAGATCTCCTCAAGGGATAGTGCCATATTGGGTGCTCCGTGTTGATCTGCTATTGATAAATTTGACTTTGAGATATCAATAGCTAGGTCTGCGTTCCTATGTGGAGTTCATGCTCTCATGCTGTCACCATAGCAGCTCTATGACAAACGTTGGCTGATGCTAACTTGCAGAGTCACTGTACTTATTTGGCTGTGAAGTGCCTTTTCTGTGATATATGCCCTCTGATGGTGAGACAGAGATGTCTCTCTTTAGCATGACACCTTGGGCCATTTTTCTTTCCACAAAAATATATAACCATATTCACTGCTCACAGCTCAGTACATTGTGAAAATTATCACTCTTCTATGTCCTTCAGTGCCAGTCCTGAATGTTGCGCTATTGCAGCCACTGCTCATTTTCAATTTGCACCCATATACCAAGCTGATACATCCATACATGGAGTTCAGCCTTTTTCCTCCTCCTTCAGCTTTTTGCATGGGAACCTCCATATGGCCATGGGTACTGGGTGATGGAAGGGCACTGGTACAACTGCAATGGGTAATATGCATGTTTGCATTATATGCTCATGCACCTACCATGTGCCCTCTGGTCCTGCTCATTCCCAGATGCACCGTATCCATTATATGATAGACAGTTTCTAGACTATCTCACTTTAGGCCTTGGTGCATCTGACAGAACCAGTTCATAATGGGAAATGTCACATGCATTGTCATTTGGTGAGCTATGTTTGAGTGCTCCATTTCTACCAGGGTCCAATAACATGCCAAAAGATGTTTGTTTCTTAAAGAGCTTTTGATTCTCTCTTATGGATGTCAGTGCTCCAGAATTCAGGGCCAGCTTTGTGATTCTTCCACCAGTAGCTTGTCCTGAGTACCAGGCAGCATCTTTTTCCCACTACTGACACCTCTAACACCTGGTCCAGAAAATTGGGCAGCCTTTCATGTTTCCCACTATTTAGTCTTAAGTATGGATGTTTTTCTTCCAGAACCCAATAGGTTCTACCAGAAACTGTGTTTTCTTTATTGTGATTGGAGATACAAGATGCAGAAATTTCCCTTTTACTTTGAAAAGAATATCATGGCATTCTCCAATCACTGGACCCCAAGACTCTTGACTGGATACTTACAGACTTTATTCCCTTCCCTCTGAAATGTACGTGTCTTGCCAAGACCTACTGAGTGCTAGCCACCCCTTTCTCACCTTGCTCATTCAGCATCGTGTCATCAGTGGGGCCCCGTGATGGTCCTTAGGATGTGTTGATGGTGTAGGTATCTTGGGACTCTGCTACGACAGAGAGTGGTGGAATTAACAGAGCCCTGAAATAAAACTGAATATGGATATTGTTGTCTGTACCACATGAATACACACTGTATCTGATCATCTTTTCTGACTTGAATGGGAAAAAACATAATCAACAACTATGTGTCATGTGCCTGGGGCCTTATAAATCTGTCTTGGCAATGAGACCAAACTGGGTGCTGTAGCTTTGGCTGAGTGTACCTCTTGGCATGTTCTGTGGTAGTCTACAGTTGTTCCCCAGCATGACGAGGGCCATTGTGCTTGTTTCTTTTAGGTTCTGCCATACCTTCCTGGATTTAATATTGTATTTGATTCACACTCATGGATGGGGCAGAGACGCTTCAGAGGTTTCCATTTGACCTTCCCCTCTCTAACACAGACTAGGAATTAAGTGCATGAGTCTCTCCAACTGCCTGGTTATATAAATTTCAGTTGGGGGCTGGGGAACTGGTCCCTGGGTGGGTCTGTGGACCTCTTGGGCCTACAGTGGGCCAGTGCTTAGCTGAGATTCCCTTTCTCACCTGACCACTGGAAGCTCCCCCACTAACCAAAGAGCTACAATGTTGTTCTGAGCTTTCTGGGAGAAAGTTGCCAAGTGAAATACAGAATATCCAGTTAAGTTTGATTTCAGATAAACAGTAACAAATACATTATGTGTTGTTCTTCTGAAATTCAAATTTAACTGGATGTCCTATATTTTTATTTGCTCAATCTGGGAGAACCATCACTGCATTTACTTGTCATAGTATTGCAGGCTCCTTCATTCAAGAACCTACTCAGTCAGCGGGTTCAGATCTGAAAATCAGTTCAGGTTTGAGAACAGAGGAGTAGATCCTTACTTCTTATTGTGGCGACTGCCCTCAGTGACTTAATCCACCCTCCTGTTTGAGTTTTCATTTTTATTATCCTAGATGTTAAGCAGCACCACTGTTGACTGTCCAACTATTTTGTGCTTGGGGACAGATGCCCTTAGCCTTATTCCCAGCTCCTTGTGGACAGACAGGTCCATTTGCCTGCAGCATGACCTGGCCAGTCATCATGGTGGTTGCATCTTCCAAGGTTCTGGTGGTGAGGGGCCTCACCAGTCCCCATGTCTGTAAATGAGGTCAGTGTTGTCATCACTTCTCCTTCCGTCACACCCCGGGCCTGGGAAGGAGCCACCACTCATTTCTTAGACCATGCGGGGACCCTTCTCAACACTAGCCTCTCAGCCCCAGCCCACATTGTGTGTCTTCCGGGCACTCTTTGGCAAACAGTTATCCGGTGGGTCTTATGGCCTTACATGGGATGTCCCTTCCAGCTTGCCTGCTTCCCTCATCCTTTTTATTCTTTCCTCCAGTTACCACTAGGACAGTGGAGGCATTGCTACGCCCAGGCTCTTCTCGTAACCGTTGCCTGAGCTTCCCTCTGAGACAAAGATTTCCCGGAAGCAGAGGCTGGTCCTCCCTATGTGGCTGTGGACACCACTCAGCAGAGTGACCTTCAGCAAGGCCCGCCTTGTGTTCCTGCAAGCTTCGCAGAACCTGGGCGTGGTTCTGTAATAATGTAACATGGACTATCTGTAGCCATCGTTATCCCTTTTGAGTGTCCTGTAAATCATTTTCTTTCTTTAATATTAATCATGGTACAAGTACTTTGACAGTTCAGATATATTTCTACTTTAAAATTCTTCAAAGGGATAATTGCAAACTTCTGAGGAGTCTGAGTTACTAGAATTTTAAAATCTTGGGACAAGAAAGACATCTAAGATCTCTTTGCTTATCCCCTACTGAATGTAGGATTCCCTTTGGCTCTATTCCTGATAGAATCCTACCTTAACTTTCTCAATGAGAAAGACAGAAAGAGAACAGGACTTCAACAAAGTCACATAGTGTAGAGAGGCAGTACTCAATTGTTACAAAGCTTTTCTTTAAAAGGAAATAAACTCTAACGTATTGCAACTTTACCCCATTTGCTAAAAGTATGAGACCATTCCTTTTCTTTATGGTGGTGTCTCAGATGCAAAAAAAGAAAAACTTAACATGGCTTTCTAAGCATCCAAGCAAAATGGCTCTCACTTATAGCTGTTCCTCATTTCTAATTTAGTTTTTAGATATTTTACCCACCACATCACCCTCCGCTGATAAAACTTCAGTTTGTCAATGTTTTTATAGTAGGAGTCCGATGAGGACAAAATACTGAATATTACCAAAGCAAAAAGTAGTAATCATTTCTATCTCTGAACTTTTAGTACAAAAGCCCTTGCTGCTAACTTCTTTATTAGCAAGTTCCTTTAAATCAGATACCCTCTATGAGCTGCTATTTATTTCTGCAGAATGACAATACCAACATTTAAAATGAGCTCCAAGTCTCTGCATGTGAAGTATGGAGCTATTCTCCTGTTCTGAAATTTATTATCCAAGCGTCCAAGCCCGTGCAGAAAGGCTCACGATACCTTACGAGGGAAGTGCGCTATTTCAACATCTGCCTGCCTGAGTCGTATCATATCTTGTCCTTGGATATACTAAGTCAACTTCTAATTTGTTCTTTTAAAACAACATAGTAGCTTACACCAAATCTGCATCTAATAAAATTGATAAAATGTCACTAGATAATCCACTTTTTCTCTCGTCTAGACCTTCTTCGTAGTTCACAGAATGTGTGTGCGTGTGTGTGTGTGTGTCACAGCCCGGGTAATGTGTTAATGTGTGGAGAAGAATATAAGTTCTATGTGTAGTTATAGACAGCTATAAAATGAGACTACATAGAGTGTCACTCACATACATACCAAAAGTTCAAAGTTATCGGTTTCCATCTAGTTGTATTTCTCTAAAGATGTATTATTTCTATGCTTACTTGGGATTAGGCCGGAGACCTAAAGAAGTGTGGTATGTTTTGAAGACATAACTGATTATTCTGGAAGAATGTGAAGTTATATATTGCAAAGGAAAAGTTAGCACCCAAAGTTGGATAACTTTGGTGGATTAATTTCCCAGGAATTCTCAGATGTAGGACCAAGTTGTTTCTGCTTGTTTATTTTATCTAAAGAAGAACCGAAGGGATTTACTCTAATCTTTTGAGAGATATTTAGAGTGAATCAGCATTTGAGTAATGGATATCATCATCAGTATAAAATAATAAAGAATAGAGAGAAAAATCTGCCTAGGACTGTCTAAAGCTAATTTTCTGTACAGGTGTGATAAAAAGTAGGAGCTCTTCCTATGTGAGATATCAAGGTGATAATGTGCCCCATTAGGACAATTTGTTTTATAGTTCTTAAAAATAGATGTGTCTCAGGAGATGACAGATGGAGGCCAGGAAAAAAATTTACGAAGTCCTTCATCTTATATTCATCAATCAATGACTTGGTTCCAGAGATTTGGCTAAAAATATATTTCTCTTTCAGATGAAGGAGATTAGGTTGTGAAAAGAAAAATGTGTTGACTGAAATAACTGAGAACATCATCTCTCTGTCATCAGCATTACCCAGAGTGCTGTAGGAAAGTGATGGTTTTTCTCTCATTTGCACTTTTCTAGTAACACTCACGGATTCCCTCCTGCTTCGTGAGTGTCTCTCTCTCATGCAGACATGCACGTGTACGCACATGAGTGTTTTTATTTTCTGGCTGAAATCATGTGAGTTTACAGTCAGAAAAAATCATTGGGCTCAGCAAAATATTTGGCCCTTGGAAGCTGGGATAGTTAAGGGAGAAATAATTTAAATGAAGTCATACCAAATATTTTCATAGGAAAAGAAATATTCAGAAGATATTATGTTGAAACAATATTAACAGCTGAAAAAATGTACTTTAGAAGTTTTTCTTTCATTCTAAGAAGCCGATACCAGCAGCAGCCCCCCAAAGAAATCAGCATATGAAAAACAAAAATCTTAAGTTGAAAATATAGTCTTTAAAGTTCAATGTAAAATACTGATTTTTAAAAAGAATTCCCTTAGAAATATAAGTGGAACCTTTCAAATTTATAATTATTTATGAGCTAAACTATAATGAAGTATTTAGCCTGACAGGACACTAGGAGAAAGAGTTCAAAGGGCAAAGTGGAAGTGTGAATTTCTACTGAGATCTGCAATTCTGGCTTTTTTTTTTTTTATCACATTTCATGAGCATTATAGAAAAAAAAATCCCTTTAAAAATACATCCTATAGCTTATCACTCATGTCAGAGAAAACTCATTTAATGCTTTTGTTGGCCATGATACTGGAAATAAGTGCTGACTGAAGTAAGCACAGTCATATATTGAAATACACAAATAGGCACGTTTGCTCAGTTTATCCCCCAGCATTGCTGCAGGAATGCAAATGAGCTTTTCCAGGCCCGGTTTCAAGCTGTCAAGTGACAAAGAGGGGAGGGGGCAGAAAAAATAAATCAATTTAGTTAACCTAGCAAAGCAGGCTACGGATTAATTATGTTTAAAGAAAGTAAAACAATGCGTTTTTGTGTTAGCAACTTGAAAGATCGGTGCCTGAAATGTTCCTTAATATTATATAAACAAATGGAGCCTAATCGATTGCAAAGACGGCATTCATACCTGTAAGGGGTATTGAGTGAGGTTTCTTGCTTTCCTTTCTAACAAACACATTAGGCACCAAAGACAGAATCCCCTTTGTAGAATTTATATATATTTTTTGCAGGATAGTGACAGATCGGCATTGCAACTTCAAATGCCATGTAGATGCTAGTAACCTATTCTTTATTGTGACTCCAGGATCTTAGGGATAAAGGGTAAACATACAGTTTGTTCTATCCTCAGCCTTTTGTGGCAGAGCCCTGACATCTGAGGCTTCTGAACACATGGGACCATCTCATCCCTGTTTCTGGTTCACTCAAACAGACCAAGTCCAATTTAGTACCCTTTTGTTACAGAACCATAGATTTAGTAAACTAAAAATGTTACATGCATTATTCTGGTTCTTGACCTAACCCTATATATTGGGCAACTTACTTGATTATCAACTAGAAGTTGATTGAGCATCCAAGAAAGGTTAACTGTGTCCTAGAATTTTATTTAAAAAAAGAAAAGAAAAAAGGTACAGTTGAGTTGTAAAGAATTCAAGGGAGGAGGCCCTATTGTCACTCCAGAGAAGGGCAGACCAGCTTAGGCTAGCAAAGGGCCCCTCAAGATGGCCTTTGATTTGAGTTTCCACTACAGTAGGCAAGCTGCAAGGCTTTTCCAGTTAAAACAAAATTAAATCTTAACAGAGGATACATTCGGTAGAAAACAACATCGTCTGAGATGGTTCGGAATGGCAGAGGTTCATCAATTGAAGATGCTAAGTTGCAGCAATTGGAAGGAGATGAGAACGGAGGGCTATGTTAATTTGTTTGACATGAAATGTAAAGAAAGAAAACTTTCATTTTGACAAATTTATTGATTTTGCAAAAAGAAATGCAGGCTTTGTGGAGAAGCACTAAAGAGAAGTTAACTTTTTCAGATAACTTTTATTTTTGTGAAATAAGAAATTAGATGAGATTTGATGATGCTTTGGAATAATGGGATACTGTGAAGACTTTCCTGTTTCAGCTGAAAGTTAAAAAGATATGGTTATGTCACAGCTAAATATAAAATGTCTAAAATCTGCAGCAAAAAATAACAAAGAACAGATTGTTAATTAAGAAACATATTTTGCCAATATCTTAAACAATTTTAAATTTATTTTGCTTAAAAAGTATATATTATCTTAATTAAGCCCATTAATGGTCAAGAATAAGCAAAATTAAGTATTTTTCTGAAAGAACTCTTAATTACTCAGCACATCTGTGCTATAGTCTCAGGTTTCTCTTTTTTAATAAATATATTCAGAGATATGTCTACACAGGATCTCAGTTGAAAAGGTTTGAACTAATTTGTCGTCCTACATTTACCCTCATGGATTTGGCTAGCAACCATATTACTTTTATTGAATAAGGGTCTTTTTATTCTTTTTTTATCAGACCCGCTGTCTTACATCTATCCTGTTATGTGTATCCAGCAAATGAATAAATATAGCAAAAAGAAAATTCACTGCAAACACATGTCTATTAGGTCACATTGATAAATACACAAAATGTACTGAGTATCTAAAAGAGACACAAATATGGAATTTTTTTTTCATGCCAGTAAAAAAAAAAAAACATGTATACACACACACCCAAACAAACAAATATACATACATACATTGAGAGGTGAAGTTTGACTTATTCTAGAAAATGAAAATTTTCCTCTCACAGTACGCCAACTTCTATTATTTTGTTAAGCAAAAGGATTAAATTATTCTCATCTTATGCATTGCCATCTGGTACACTTGTACTTTTTTGTGAGTCATACTAAAGGCAATTCAAAACCAGACATTAAATAGACCCATCACTAATTATTGACATATTAAGTAAATTTGGAAGACAGTTTTGAACACATACATACATTCTACACAATTTTCTTAGGTAAATAGACATATCTTTTTCATTAAGAAAATATTTTATAATATCATTATATAATAATTTGGCAAACTCTTTCTATGGTACATCTGCCCGGATAGTCTGATAGCAGAACATGCTACATTATAAACGTAGCTCTGCTCTGTGATTCAGGCTCGTTCTCTTTTTCCTGGATGTTTCCTTATGTTTTATTAATGGAGAAGGAAACTTCGTAATGAAAAAAGTGTCTGTGCCTAAAAATACCCAGATTGTTTTGCCGTACATGTCTCAGGATTCTGCAGTTTAGCAGGGACAGTGGAGCTCATCGGTTCTCCTGTCGCTCACCTCTGATGGCCAGTCGGTTCTCCTGTCGCTCACCTCTGATGGCCAGTCAGACTCTTGTCCCATTAGCTTTCGGGAAGGAAGATAAACCAGCCGCAGAGAGGCTGTGGCCCTTCCTCAAATGCTAATCCTGGGGAATCTGCCCTCATAGCTAACCAAAACAGATGCCCCACCAGGGCTGTGGCTCTAGAAGAGTTAGCAATTCTAAGCCTTTTCCACATGGCAGCCATTGGTAAGTCTTCTCACATTCTATTACAGATCACTGGACCTCTTTAGACGTGTTCCGGGGAACAGAATGCAATGTGGCCAGAGCAAGTCAGACTACTGAAGAGCTGTCGCTTTCTACTTTCCTATTAGAAA
The DNA here is from genome assembly GCA_004026745.1 of Myrmecophaga tridactyla. Classification (NCBI taxonomy): domain Eukaryota; kingdom Metazoa; phylum Chordata; class Mammalia; order Pilosa; family Myrmecophagidae; genus Myrmecophaga; species Myrmecophaga tridactyla. Next base: position 46,003 of record PVIY010004409.1, on the reverse strand, counting down.
TATCACAATAATTCACAGGCTGCATCTGTCTCGTCAGGAGACATTGCATACTGTTCCCTAAAACTGATCTTGAGTCATTAAGATCAGGAGCATTTATTGCATATTTTGTTTCCTCAAATATTTATGAAATTTATTTTTACCTAAACATAGATATCTATGCTCAAACCTGTAGGATCCTATAATATTAGCTGGTTCTGATTTTTACTATTATAAAGTCTTCCTTTAGTAACCATTTAATTTTTCTGATTATAAAAATAAAACATCTTTACCAGAAAAAAAGTTAAGATAAAAAATACATATAAAATGGCAAGGCTTCATCATCGCAATTATGTGTATTACAGTTTTATATGCTGCTTTTTTCATTTAAAATTACTTTATGTTAAGATACTACATTTTTTAATATTATTTTGGAAACTGAAAGGAGTGAATACTATTCCACAATATGGGTATATTGCAATACATTAAAGAGTAGATGGTTAATAGCCAATGTTTTCATCCCTTATTTTTCCTTCTGCAAACGTATTGCTATAAATATCTTCTATATAAATCTTTGCCTACATTTCTCAATAACTGTAGGATAAATTATTGGAAATGGAATTCTTAAATCAACAGGTCAGAATATTTGGGGGAAATCTTGATAGATATTGCTGAATTGAAATTCATTTTCAATAAGGCTTTTTATACCCCTGCAAGTATCCTTTATATATATATATATATATATATATATCCACCCACATATATATGTACATGTATGTAACATTTCTGGGGTGGGTAAGGAAAAGAAGAGAACCTGAGCAAGTCATAGTATATCTTATCACAACATCTCATATCTGACACCTAATGGTCAGATTAAACTTGGCACATAAGTGGTACATGGTAGCATCAGACTGGTCCATATCATACATGGGGTATGCGGGATATGAAGCAACCTGACCTGTACCTCATCATCCCTGCTGTTTTAGCAAACTCAGTTGTAACATACGGAGCAACGAAAATCTGTAATTTTAGTCATATAGGAACATTTCATGAAAATACTCACATGTGCAATTCATCCAACAGTACTAACACAACTAGAACCTTTGATGGGAAAAGGTCAAAATTGTCGCTGCTATTTTCAGAGAGGATGAATACTCTTTTGAGTCTTTCTTGATTGTTTTAAAGTTTTTCTTAGCAAAATCTACAAGCACTTATATTGACTGATCTGAGCTAGCACAGTTCTAGATACTGGAGTTTATTCAGAAAATACTGTCCCTTTACTCTCTAAAAAAGGATTCTGAGGAGGAAGTAGTGATACGTGCTGTAACACAGATATGCAGGGGGTCTATCAAGAGTACTGGGCACACTTGGACCATTTTCCTTCATCTATATTTCTCCTTTCTCTTTAACTAATATTCCATTTCTTACTTATTCCACTTTTCTTCTGTAATAACTAACAATGCATTGAGGGAAATGAAAGGGTAATAGATGGGCAGAATATGGACAAAGAAATCAAATTAAACAGACGTGCACTCTAACCTAGACCCTTTCTTCAATATTGAATGGTTCTTTCTTCAAGAACAATCCAAGAACTTGGCAGAAAACTTTGCTTGTGCTCGATCCCAGGTCTTGCTTACTATGATAAATAAATACCTGCTGTTGGTTTGCCACTAAACAGAAAGAGAGAAACTTACTGCATCTGAAACCAGGTCTGCTCCCTGTGTAAACCAAGTGTGTTTCCATAACAGAAAACCACTCATCAGTGACTGGCCAGTGAGGGGCTTTGTTGCCCGGTCACTGATGGTTGCAGATCCAAACAACCCACTACAGAAGAATTAAGGTGCAATTAACTGTTACAAGTTTCCAATTATGCAAGTTAGAGGACCATCAGATCTCAGTCTCTAATTGGAAACTCCTAAATCCCACTTCGTAGTTTCTATAATATTGGGAACAATCATTCCTTCCTTCTAATCTGCAAGTTGGAAGACATTTTTAAATAATTCAAGCTGTTATCTGGACATCGTAACAACAAAATGCAGAAAAATGGCTTCAGAGGACAATACTTTCACTCCCAGTACCCAGGCCATGAAGGAGATGATAGAGAGAGAAAAAGATGGGCTGATGACCTGACAGGCTACATCGAAAATTCACCTACACCCTGAGGCCCCAAAGGGCTGGTACCAGCCCCTGTTATGGCTATGGGAGCCAAAGTGCTTTCTCTGGTACAGGGCCACTGATTTATTTTTGTTGGTTCTTCAGAGGAAAGGCAGCTAACTTTCCACTGAGGTTCTTTCTTACGTGGAAGGCACAGGATGGTCTCTGCTGGTCTTCTCTCCAGGCCCCTGGGTTCCAACAACTTTCCCCGGGGTGACTTCTTTCTCCATCTCCAAAGGCCTGGGCTGACCTGCGAGTGCCGAGATGAGGAATGCCGAGCTGCTTGGGCTGTGCTACGTTGCGTTCTCTCATTTAAGCACCAGCCAATTAAGCCAAACGTCACTCATTGCAGCAGGCACGCCTCCTAGCCTACTGCAGATGTAATTGGCAACAGATGAGGTTCATGTACTGTTGGCTTATGTCCGCAGCAACAAGACTAGGTATGCTCACCTGGCCAAGTTGACAACTGAATCTAACTAACACAGAGGGTGGGGGAGGTGATGATGGTGATCAATGGTCCAAGTAGACCTTCTACATTCTCCTGGGAAACATCAGCACACAGGTCTGCATCCAGGTCATGGTCCTGGGTTCGGTGGCCGAGGCATGAATTCTCTTGAAATTCAGCAACTGAAAACACTGGAGGAAACAGGAGTACACGAAGGAAACTGAGAAGTAACAGCCAGAGAGGTGGAAGGAAAGACAAAAGTACACCGTATCACGAAACTCCATGACAGAACATTTTCAAAAGGCTTAGTGTTTCAAAATATCATCATTCAAGTCAGACATTGACACAGATAAAATGAGAAATGGTTTCAGCGAAGGCGCCTACCAACAATTACAGAAAGAGCAGGGTATCAGGGAAATGGAGACGTTCAAGCCAGATTGATGTGAGTAGATGAATGAATGGAAGTGAAGGTAGGCAACTATTCCAAGTTGATTTCATGACATTTTATTTAATATAAGAGAGTTCTGAAGATGTTTAGATGATTATAGGATGCAATCAGTTTATGGTAGGAAATAATTTCCATATCTTGGGAGTCACACATATCTTTATCTTAATTCTAGCCTTTCCACTTTCAAGCTGTATGAGTCTGGATGTTGCCTAAGCTGCAGCATTTTTATCTGTAAATATGTTTCAGGATACCCTCGACCAATGTTAGGAATTTGCTGTCTTTTTTTTTCCCCAAAGACATTACAGAGAAAGGAAAAAATCAGGGTAGCCAAATATCTTTCAGGGTAGGAGTCTTTAGACTCCAGAACTCAAGTAAATGAATTACTCATTTAAAGGAAGGAGGGCTTTTACACAGTGGTAGAAGTAAAAGACTAAAATAAGAATAAAGGTACACTTACCTGCATGGTTATGGTGTTGACAGATTTCCAATTTCAATGGTATCTATTTTCTCAGAAATAAGAACTAGTATGATCAGCTCCAAATATATTACATGGTGTGTTAGAGGGGTTGATTTAAACAAGGCACCATTATGACTGCAAGGGGAAATTCACTGAGCAAACAGAATCATTAGATGTTCTTTTGAGTGCCCATTTGATGCTATAGAAATTGCATTTGAAGGGAACATTACTTGTGAGTCTTTCTGAGTTGTTGTTACTGTTTTGTTTTGTTTTTTCCTTTTTCTGAGCAGTGTACCTAGCCGAGGGCTTGATTAGAGAAATGTAACATATGCTTGGTCCAGAATTTTTGTTCTGTGAACTGAATGAAAGAAAATGACAATAGAGTAAGTGAAAGGAGGATATTAGTTAGAAAATGGTCAAAGTGCAGGCTGTGGAATCCACTCAAAATCCGTATGACAGTGGGTGGGAGTGGAATATAATATAGATCCATAATGAAGAAGTAGATAGAAGTACAGAGATCTTGGTCACTACGCATGGGAATGTGCAATGTGGTGGCAATACCTGGAAAGCTGGGAGGGTAGAAAATTACTGTAAAAGAGTAGGATGTATTCACTTTCTAAGTGGAACTTTTTCATATTTTATGCTGTGCCAACATGAGAGGGCATCTCAGAAGGTGATCCGCTTTACACTTGTTGTCCTGACATAATCATCCGTAATTCCCCTTTTATTTTAAAAATTGTCCAAACTTTGACAGCTATTCTGTTCTCACCCTATATAAAAGTCGCAGAGGTGGTGAGGACCAGGAAATGGAAGGACAGGGCGTCTGGATGATCATCCAAGTGGATGCAGAATTCGTAGCCCAACAATGAGGAAAATGGGTAATGGAATAAGAATATTTTAAAAAGAGCACACCTTAATAAAGCATAAAATTACTGGGTGAAAGTGTAAAACATGAACTTGGACGTCCATACACTAAGGACAGCAAGCCAGGCGACCAGCTGGGTGTCTCACGCGCATGCATTTCGCATTCCCCATGATGAATGATGATGATACATGATGCTGCTTTGATTTAATTACCCTCAGAAGTGAAAGTTTGATTGTTTGCAAAACTTAGCTTCTATTGCTAGCCTAAAGAGTTAACAGTTTGAGCTTTAGAATAGAGCCATTATGTAATAAAAGTAATCAACAAACTCGTACAGATCTCCTGAACCAATGATTCACAAGGGATTTCACACAAACTCCCATTAATGCTAATTAAATTGGGTAAGTTACACACTGAAACTCTCCCATACATTGATAGGTGAATAGTTCCCTGAGGTACTTACGTTAAGAGGGAACTTAATTTTCTTTCCACTAATCCTCTCTGGAAGAAAAATAAGAAATCATGCTTCACAAGTTCAATTTCTTTTTAATGTAAATGGCACAAATTCAGGCTCTTTGGACTGGATTAGTCAAACGCTAAGCTGGGATTTTGACTAGGTCCTTTTTGACCCAGTCCAACTATCTTCTGTTCAGATGAACACAAGTTGGCTAATTGCTTGAGAAGTCATTCTTGCTTGCAGCTCTGAAAATAACCCATTAAGTCAATTAGATGTTGCTTCTTCAAGATTCTAGAAGAATATGTGCAATTATAGGCAGGAGGTAGTTGAGAAGAAATAGAAATTCCTATTGCCTAAGTATGAATTGAAAAGTTCAATCACCAGTTTAATTAGCTGCCAAGGGAAGGCAAGATCACAGAATGAGTTAGAAAAAATGTAAGGATATTCAAAGACATCCACAAAGTAATAATATGGGTATAATATTTTCTGTGTTTGTAGGAAAGTGTTTCCTGTGGTTCAAAGGAAAGTAAAAACTTTCTACCACTAGCCTATAAGTGTTTTTGCTTGACAATAATCATTATGAAAATATTAACTTGTTGTGTACAGTTCTTTAATAATGCCAAAAAAATTTCCTTTTTATCTTCTCATTTATTACAACCTCCTAGAATATATGTAGGGCTATGGCTGCTGTCTTATTTTACAACGAAAGAAGTGAAGCCAGTTTAGTAAGTTACCCTCATAGGAGAAAATTGATAGCTCCCCTAAAATTGCATATTAATATTTACAAAATTGTAAATAAAAGGATGTTGATTTTTCCAAACTGAAGATGAAACTTGCCTAAAGGAAAGCATCTCAGTTGGCTAACTTTCCCTTTTTACTGCTAATGCAGCTGAGCCTGAAAATGGGAATTCACTAAAAACCATTAGTCAAAATTTAAATGGCAGAAGAATTCTAGTGTTTTGCTTTTTGCTTAGTAATGTGTAGCAAGTGTCTCAATTTGTGATAGATCTCCAATAACAAAACATGTCTTGATTAAGTTATGCATCAATACATAAATAATACTTTCTGTGTACCACTCAATAAAAGGTACCTGATGTTTCTTATTTTGACTAAAGGCCAAATTACATTGAATTTAAGGTTCAGCAGACATATTTTAGCTAATTATGTTACTTTAAACAAATGAAAGAAGATTTGTTAATTTACTAGATATTAAGAGTCAGTGCCATTGTAATGGCACTTTCAAAATGACCCAAGTAAAATCAACAATTATAGTTGGAAACTTCAAAATTCCTTTATCAGTAATTGATAAACAAAGAGAAAATCAGTAGTGAAATAGATGACTTGAACAATGTTAATCAAATATTGAAATTTATATTCCAGAGACTAAAATCCAACAGGAGAATATATTCTTTTCAAGTGCGCATAAACATTCACCAAAATAGGCCATATTCGATGCATTCAAATGCTCAACAAATGTAAAAGGAGGAAATTACACAACATATGTTCTTAGGTCACTATGAAATGAAATTAGAAATCAACAGAATATAGTTTTAAATCCCCAATTATTTGGAAATTTAAAAATATATTTCTTAATAATTCCTATGTGAAGAAGAAAACAAAAGGGAAATTAAATTATATATTTTTAATTAAATGATAGTGAGAAAACAACTTATCAAAATTGTATGATGTAGCCAAAGCAGTGCTTAGGAAAAAATATACCATCAAGAACCAAAGAACTGTTTCAGATCAATTTTTGAATATTCAACCTAAGAAACTAGAAAAAAGAGGAGCAAATTAAATTCAAAGCAAGCAGAAGAAAGGGAATAATAAAGATACAAACAGAAATCAATTACATCGCAAAGAGAAAAGCAAAACAGAAAATCAATGAAACCGAACCTGGTTCTTTGAAAAGATCAATAATAAAATTGATAAACTTCTTGCCAAACCTAGTAAGATAAAAAGAGAGAAGACATAAATCACCAATTTAAAGAATAAAAGAGAAAACATCACTTCAATTCCAAGAGACATTAAATATACAAGGAAACAGTCTGACTATAATTTTAATGGCAATGCTTTGTGTGTTATAACTAAAAAAGGTAAATTTTCCTATATACTATGCCTCAATAAACCTGACTGTAAAAAAACAAAAGGTCTATTCAGGAAAGGAAACAAAAATGCACTCTGAGTATAATAAACACCAACATCCTTTTGGTTTGCTTTTGTTTTTATTGTTATAGTTTTTACATCATTGTTTTGTTTTTATACCTCAGCCCAACCATTTTAGACATTAAGATTCTATAGTTGTGCTTGAAGTGTAATCTTTCAATATCTGGAAAGTACATATTCATTTCCACACTTTTCTTCCATTCTTCTTCTTTAACAAATCTTGTACTTACAACACTCAATTCTCTTGCACTTTCGGATAGCTTCTAGTATAGTCAAGAGATGCTTTTGAATAAGACTCATTATCTTTGCTAGGAAGTGGTGAGTGAAATGGGCTACCATAAGTTTTTGTTTTTGTTTGTTTTGAGCCTTAGATGTTTGACTACTGTTTTTTAAAGTAAGAGTCAAATGGACTGATTGTTTGGAGATTTGCATCATCACACTATATATTTTCTTCTTATTCTAGTTCTAGATTTGTGCGCTGGTGGTCAAACTCCAGTATAAAATAAAAATTCTTTCTGACATGAGCATTAAGTATTTATTAAGTGACTAACTCTCCAATAGTTTCAAGAAGAGACAAGAAAATGCATCAACATAGTCCTTATTAGTAAGAGAGGTGTAATAACACCATAGTTGTAATTTATTGAACACTCATCTATACCATTGTGCTAAGCAATTTTCACTTATTACTTAAATCAATCCTCAAAGCTTCTTTAAGACATGAGAGTAACTCACAGTGCATAACAACTGTTTGATATTAAAGACTAAGAAATATTGTGCCAAATCAAACAGCAAAAGTCACCCACTGTTGGCACTGGGTGTTGAAAGCTATAGAAAACAAAACCTGCAGGGTTGATGATATTAATTTGAACAATTGCCATAATAGAGAAAAGAGAATTGTGAAATGAAGCAAGGCATAGCTGCATGATTTAATATTAAATGCAACACTATATAGAAATATAAATGGTGAGGACTCTTGTGCTGATTCAATCTTGCAGAGGCACACTCTTGCTTTTAATCCTGGTTCAATACTGTAGGTTGGAAGCTTTTGATTAGATTATCTTCACATTGATCTGATGCACCCAATTGTGGGTGTGACCTTTTGATTAGATGGAGATGTGGCTCCGCCCATTCCAGGTGGGTCTTGATTAGTTTACTGGAATCCTTTAAAAGAGGAAACATTTTAGAGAGAGTTAGAAATGACAGAGCCAACAGAAACTACAGAGCAGAGCTGACACAGATGCCAACACTTGGAAAATAGAGACATGGATGTTTGGAGATGCTTGGAGCCCAGCAGACACAACTATGAGATGTTAAGCAAGCCAGAACCTGGAGAAAGCCAAGAGAAGCCAAGAGATGAAAACCATCTCCAGATAAGCAAAACGAGGACCCCCTACAGAAACAAAGGCTGAAAGCACCAGAGCCTAGGAGCCAGGGGCCAGCAGATGCCAACCACATGACTTCCCAGCTGAACCATTGGCTTTTCTTGAATCAAGGTATTTTCCCTGGATGACTTAGGTTGGACATTTTTATAGGTTTAGATCTATTAACTTGTAATTTATTCAATTCCCCTTTTTAAAAGCCATTCCTATTCAGGTGTATCACATTCTGGCAGCATTTAAGAAACTAATACAACTTGACATGTACCTCTTGATTAAAGCTTTGTTGAAAACATGTTGCACAGAAGAATTGGAATTGGCCAAAATTTAGATTTATAATTTTTCCCACCACTTAGATTATATTCCTGCAATAGTGCATTGCTTTGATTGCCCCAAATGCAAGTGTGGAGTATACCTGGATTTATGCATTTTTTTTTCCTGGAATACCATTTCCACCCTTCCAGACTTAGGTTAGGCTGAGTAATCCTTTAAGAAGAAAAAAAAAAGAACAGGAATTAGCTTTCGTGGGCATATTTCCCTGGTCCTTTCTATGTACACTTAGGGATCAATCCACATCTTTCTATCAAAGAATTGTCAGGCTATTCTGAAATGGTTCTTCTGGGGCTGCCATGTGCACTGGAACCCCTTCTGAACCCAGAGACTGCCCCATTTCTTGTTCATATTCCTGGGTACATAGCGGGCATCAAAAGCTTCAACCCAAATGACCCGAAGTACAGGCCATGTCTATATTGAGATAGTGTGATTATGGTTGTGCTTCTCCTCTCTTGGTTGTCTTTTATAGCTATACTGTGGCTTTCTTGCTTTTATACTCTCTATAATTGTGCCAGTACCACTCTCCAACTAGCAAATCTTAGAGCTGCATACAGAAATAATTATGATAAATCTCATGACAATCATTAGATGTTTATTTGCAATCTGGAGTCAAAATTGAAAACTAAAAAACTTCATGAAAAAGCAACAATGCACACCCACAGAAGCAATGCTATAAACCACTGGATCACATTTTAAAGCATGAAAACTTACAATTTAGTCAAACCTAATATTTAAGTATTGTTACAATAAACAATGTGAATGACTGAGGGTAAACTCACTCTGACAATAAGGAAAGCTGCCTTCTGTTCTACAAAAATAAAAATAAAAGGAAATCATGAAGGATGACATCATATAATATATAAATACTCTACATAATTAGCTGGGAATATGTTCTTTCATTATCATGCAATCTGTATGCACCCTGTTCCCTCCATATACATACAACACAATTTCTAGTCTCCCTGCAGGTGGTTGTGATCTCTAGGAATAAGGGAGCAATGACAGGAAATAATTTTAAATTTATTGAAGGCATTTATTTGACCAGGCATTTTGATTCACTGTCCACTGACAGAGGCAGATGTGGAGCTGATTTTATTTGTTCGGTTTGAGTGGAAACCTGATTTAGGGGGTATATACTAATTAATTGATGTTTAGGTATTAAAAAAGGAGAAAAGCCCACAGAACCTGAACAAGTCTATTGGGCTTCTCAGTGGTGGAATTTGTCTTTCAAAATATCAACAATAGGATACCCTCTGACATATTAAAATTTCTGCAGGCCAAAAGTTTTATTTAAAAAAAAGAAACCGCTATTGTGGTACCTAAGCAAAGGAATTTTGAAGAAGAGAGAACTGTAAAAAAGCAAGCCAAAAAAAATCACAGTACAAAAGGAAAATAACTAACTGAAAGTACAGACACAATAACTAAGCACAGAGCAGAACATCCTTGATCCTAAACACATATCCAGAAACCATCAAAGGCAAATGTTACAGGTAAAAGCAATAAAAGGATTACCTCCAGACAGAGAGGGGAAAGCCACATATTTAGAAGCACTGTACGAAGAGAAAACAAAACCAGGCAAACAGTGAATGATCTGAAAATTGAAAGGGAAAATCAAATCAGTGGCTCTCCTGCTCATCCATCTGCTGGCGCTCAGACAGTGTACTTTGGAGTCCAATAGAGTGAAAACAAGATTGGGCAACTTCAGCAGAAACACATCCTCTCCATTTTTTAAAATAATGAAAATAGTAACAGAGGCATGACTAGGAACCAAATGGAAGAAACACCCAGGGAAATTGCACAGGGGATAGTCAGAGAGGCAGGGAAAGGGAGCTTATTCATTGGAATGAAAATTCAGCATGGCTGGACCAGGCTACATGGATCAATGGCCTGGAAGAAATGGCTTGAGGAAAATGTGAAGCTGCTAATGATCTCATTTGGTCAAGCAAGGAAAAGGGTGCAGGGCTGCTAGGGGAGAGCTGGGTCTGGTTTTCGAAGTGACATAATGAGATTGCTCAGATTCCTAAGCATGACACTCCAAGTGCTGGCCATCTGTCCACAAGATTCCCCTCCCAGCCTCGGCCCCTCTGCTGTTGTCATAGTGCCCTTGAGAAAGAACCCGCACCCTTTGTGGGGTTTAAAAGAGCCTGTGAGTTCTGGGCCAGTCCCCTTGACAGCCTCGTTTCCTGTCGTTCTCCGTTATTTACTAAGCTCCAGCCAGGCTTGTGTTCCACCAAAACCCGAAGCTCAGACTTCAAATCTGCACTTGTACTCCTGTTAGAAAGATCTTCTTTAGTTCCCCTCCATCGGGGGGTCACCTCAGTGCAGGGCCTTTCCTGATTAAACCTGTCTTACTATCACATTGCATTGTTTCAATTCCTTCATAACATTGTCAACATTTGAAACAAGCATGTGTGTTTATTCGGTCACTTGTTTGCTTTTTATGTTCTCCCACAAGAATATAAATTCTAAGAAAGCAAAAATCTGGTTTGTTAACTGCTTGAGCCTAAACAACTGTTGAGTGACTATTACATAGTAGGAATTCAATAAATAGCTCTTGGAAAAGGACTTGATTTACAGTTCAGTAATCATCCCAGCCTGGAGGAAAAGACACAAAGGTACCTGTTACATAATTCACTGGGCCAAGGAATGTGCTGGACATATTATCTACTCTGTCGCACTGGATGCTCACACCAATCTTAAGACCTAGTTTTTGTAACCTCTGCTCTGAACCATGGGATGACTTAACCAAAATCATCAGCCACTAATAGGAAGACTTGATTTTAAAGCCCGATCCTGAATTCCATGTTCTACCTGTGACCCCATACTGCCCCTTCTTGGTTGAGGTCATTTGCTTCCCCATTCAACTAATTTTCCCACCTCCTGTATGCAGCAGACTACACATGGCCTTTACTGTATTCTGCGATCTCATCCTATTTTTGATCATCATTGGACTTTTAGGAGAAAATAGGCTGGAGTTGCTGGCTGTCACTTAAACATATCTGTTCTATTTTTTCACTAAACAAAAAGGTCTCTTAGAACAATAGCCTTGTTATTTTCATCTTTATCATCCCTGCTTCAACCTCCAGCTCTCTGACCTATGCCCCTCCAATCCCACGCATCCTGCCCTCCTATGTTCCCCACCCTTCCATATCCTCTGCCTTGCTCCACCCCCTGCCCTAACTTGGAGCACTATTCTCTACTCACAGAGATAAGCTCAATAGGTTGGCATAAAAACAGGAGAAATTCTGGAGGTATTTGGCAGATGGTCCCACCTTTCCTATGCAGACATTTTACAGATGAGGAAATAGAAGCTCTGAAAAGAAAAAAAAAAAAACAACAGGAGAAATTATGGTATTTTTGCCTTTCTTATTTCCAAATGCATGGTCATCATTTTAACGATGATGGCTGGAAGGATGATTGAGACAAGTAAGTCATTCAGATGAGTGACATTGTCAGTTGCTTCCTCTGTCCATGCCTGGTGACCACAGCCTCATTCAAGTCCCTGGTGTCATTTTTCCCTGAGCACAGATCTGTGCAGTGGGTAAAGAGCATGGCTTCTGGAGCAAAGTCACGCCTGGTTCATGATCTGTCTCTGGTTCTTCCTAGCTGTTGGCCTTGGTTAAATTATGTTCCCTGTCCAATCTTTGCTCTCTTTATCTCTTAGATGTCATTTGCTGCCAGAATGCTAGGCCCACAAAAAGCATTCAACAGCTGCAGTGTTCAAAGCTGGTAGAAGTTCTTCCCCTAATCCCCTTGAGGATTTACCCCAGCAGGCTATGGAAAAAGAATTCCCCTTTCCTCTTGGAAGACTTTCAGATTTCATCAAGGCCTCTCAAGGACATTAAAACCTTTACTTACTTTTATCATTATGTGGAATCTCTCTATTTTTAAAAGGTTTATTATTGATAGGAATGAACATAATGAAAAACTTTCTCCTTTCAAGAAATGCCTTTCAAGAAAACCATTAGTTCTCTTTGTTCGTTGCTTTTATTTCTCACTAGCATTCAAAATTATTCTCCTGATTATAAACTATAGCGAGGACCTCTCTGTCATTAGCATATTTAACACCCACAGTATTTATGATTGGGAAACTCTACTACTCACTAATAAATGGATAAATCTTCCTTCTTGTGCATCCATAAGCCTGAAATTCTTAGCCCTATGCAGTCGGTTGGAGCTAATGAAAATTTAAGCAAAAATAACATGTGTTCTTGGTTCCTGCATCGAAGATCCCTGTGGGATTCTAGTCTCTTTTCCCGGCGGCTATGGCAGACAAAGACTTGTGCTGATACAGCAGAACCAAAGGACTGAAGCAATATGGCTCATTAAGCTACTGTGTGGGCAACAAATGTCCTAGAGGGTCCTCCAGACTTGGAAATTTTTACATACGCAGCAGGGAGGGAAACTCTTTTGCATTAAGCCACTGATATTCAGGGCGTGAGTCATATTCCCCAACAAAAGACATGTTCTTAACCTTAATTCATGTTCAGGTGGGTGCAACCCAATTTGTAAGTAGGCCCTTTCTAAGAGATTATCATTAACCAAGCTGTGGCCAAATTGAACTAGGATGGTTCTTAATGAATATAACTGGAGGCCTTAGAAAGAGAAGAAATGTAGATGAAGTCAGAGGAAAGCAGGAAATCAGAAATCAGAGAAAATCACTGAAGGAGATCAAGGACATTGCCATATGATAGAGGCAGAGAAAAAAGTCAAAGAATCCCAAAGATGGTAGAAACCCATCACCAGAATGTTACAGAATCCAAGTAAAAGCAAGTTCTTTCCAACACCCTGATTTGGCATTTCTGGCCTCTAAAATTGTGAGCCAATAAATTCTTGTTGTTTAAGCCAACCCATTGTATGGTATTTGCTGTGACAGCTCTGGCTGATTAAGACAAGGGGATTGTTTATCATCATGGCATAATCTAACCTGTCTTTGTAGGAAAGAGTTAACTCACAAAGGCTGATTTGCTTCTACCGGCACAGTCCCAGAAGGGCCTATTTTCCTGATTGACACTTGTTTGGCTCCTGGGAATTGAGTGCTTAAAACATTCTGATAGTAGTGTTTTACATGTGATTTACTACAGCACTTTGTCTAGATAGTGTGTGCAAACAATATGATTTATGGTGAATTACAGCTTACTTTCTGGGGGTCTAAAGTTTTGGTAACTGGGGCCAGTCATGCAGGCAAAGTGTGATTATATGATCACCCTCCAATAAAAATCTTGGACTCCTAGGCTCAAGCAAATTTCCCTGGTAGAAAACACTTTACAGTGAATAGCAGGAGAAATTAATTGGGAGAAAACTCTTAGAAGCTTGCACATGTTTTGCTCCAGGCTTTGTCTTGTGTCCAATTTGCTGATTTTGCTTTGTATCATTTGGCCGTAATAAGGAGTCACCATGGTTATAATGGCTTCTGAGTCTGATGAGTCCTTGTAGTGAATTAAAAAACCTTTGGGTGGTCTTAGAGACCATAGAGATGCTTCCCTAACCAATGGAGGAAGTTAGTTCTGGAAGTGGGGTGCTGTAATGACAACAATCTAAATATGGGGCATTGCTGCTAGGGGCCCTGGAAATACAAACAATTCATATTATATAGTGGCAAAACCTTTGTCATATGTGATGGAGTTTTAAAACACTTGCCTAGGGCAATTTGAGAATAGATCATGTAACTGATGAACTTGTGTTTCTGACCTGAAGCATATTGGAAAACAACTTTAGATGGGCATTTTGAATGGATTTGGTCACATTTTATAGGACATTTCAAGGAAGTGATGAGCTCAGGAAAGAACTGGCTATTTGGAGATGAAATGAAATAGAGAAATCACAATCATCCAGCATTTTGCAATACTGGTGACGCTGACTGCTACTGGTCTCCTAACTGAACGCTGTGAATATAATAACGGCTTTGAGAGTCAAAAGCCTATACAAACTCAGTCATGCAGCTGTGATTAAATTAAGGGCCTCTCATCTTTTACTGAAACTTCTCAAAATACTTAAGTGCCTTAAAGGAAAGTTAGATTGAGTCTATGTCAAATAAATCAATATTAATATTTATAATATCTGGAAGCAAATACAGATTTAGGGTGTAGCCCTTTTACCTGCCATTCAAAATAGACTCAATTAGCTGATAAAGAGAAGTAAGTGGATAAAAAAAAATTTTAATTTTCAGAGAAACAAATCAGAACTGAGAACCTGAAAAAGAGTATTTTTAAAGCAGCTGCAGGTATGATTCTGTTTACATAGATCTGACTTGATTCAAAAACATAAAAACCTTTTGGTGTGTGATTTTTACAGTATTGTATTGCTAAAGAAACTATGATCCTATCCTGAAAGCCCATTATTTTTTGAGACTTAAAAATGACCTTTGCATTTGCTGAAAACACTGATTATGTTCACCTACTCTGGGACGTTCTTCTGACAATTCCTAAAACAATTCCTTTAACTCAGAACCATGAAGACAATGCAAGTAAAGGAAACATTGCACCTTGGTATCAGACAGAGCAGGGTTTGAACCAAGTTCCATTATGATCTAGCTATGGAACACTGGGCAACTTAAATGGGAATGATTATAATGCCATTTCACAGGGCCATTGGGAAGATTAAATACATGTAAATTGCTTAGTGTAATTTCTGCCACATAGAAAGCATCCAATGAATGTTCACATTCATTGTCAAAATAATCCTTGGCCTCCCACGCTTTGTGGACTGAGAAACTGTCAGCAGTCCTGAAGGAATGTATATTCCCCAAACTCCACTTCAGATATGGACAAGGAAGACTATGTGTGTTTGTGTGTGTGTGTGTGTGTGTGTGTGTGTGTGTGTGTGTGTGTGTAGGGGGCTTCAGGAGTGGAGTCAGGATGCGTCTGAGCACAATGGATCAATGGGCAAGAGAAATTCTTCCAGGTGATTATAAAAGGTCTCATCAAGGAGTATTCCCTACCCTCCTGTATGTAGCTCTCACACTGTGTGACCAGTGGGATTTCAGAATTCTAAGGGCAATGATGCTATTTATCTCTCATTCTCCTCGTTTTATTATACAAACGCTTATTGCGGTTACCCTTTCCTTATTCCGTAATATATTAAGCGTGTGGAGGGTGTAGGGAAGGGGAACTGAGGATGGGGCAGGTAACTGCCTTTCAAGTTGATAGGTTTCCAGTCCAAGACGAACCATATCCAGATTTGATGAAGTTACCACTGCACATCACCTAAATTATCGAGCTATTATTGAGTGAGATCTAGGTGCCTTCCTAGTCAAGACAATGTGCATTTTGCCAGAAAATTAAATTTATCAGAACTGGAAGAGCAGAGAGTTTGGCAGACTTTATCAGTACTTACCAGTATCCATTTCTCCTTTCCTGCCTCAGCTTACTGGAATTGCACTTCCTAGTTAAATGACATCATGACTAGTTGTGGCCAATTGCATGCATCTCTTTCAAGGAGAGGCAGTTAAAAACCTGGAGAATTCTCCAATCTCACTACCCCATTGCTGAGCTATGCTGGAGTCTGTGCTCCAATGGTCAAGTCCTGAGAGTGAGGCAGACAGGATGGAGGAGAGCTATTCCAGAGACTTGCCTCAATCCAAGTGAATGTCTTATAAACAAGAAATCAACATTGTTCTGTGAAATCAAGGACATTTTTGTTACTGTTAAAGCAGCATAACTCTGAATGATGAAACAGTGTGAACTGCTGAAGATGTGTTTCTTGAACTTGTTGGCTATATTTCTATGGATTAATTTGAACCTTTTGCTCAGTAAGGCTATATGCTCATTATTGTTCATTTGTGCTCCAAAAGGCCAGTGTGGCTGTGACATACTAAACATGGGACTGACAGTGCAAGAGAAGTTCTACATTTAGGAAGTGCAAATTATAAAGGGTTTTATAAAGTCATTTCAAGGAATTTAGATTTTTTTTTTCTAAACACAGTAGAAAGACGTTGGAAGATATTAAGCGTGGCAGTGCTATATAAGATCCGTATTATACACATTCTATGCTGTGTGAAGGTCAGAAATGGAAACAGAACAGTTTTACCTGCTATCATGGTTTTTCGAGGAAAAGACGATATGGTTGTCTAGAGCGCTATGGTGCAGACGGAGATTTAAGTATGGATTCCACATATATTCTGTAATTAGAAGCGATAGGATGTGCTGATTATTTAAGGAAATACACTGGAAGCTTAGTGCTTGTGAAAGAAATATAATTTTAAAGAAAGTCAAGAGATTATACACAGTTTTCTGTATTTGCAAAGCTAGAAATTTGCAAAGGTCTTGGGATTTATCTCTTGTAAATGTCAAGGGTCTTATGGTGCCTGCTGATTGTAGAAAACTAGAAAAATACAGATGTACCCAAATGTCACAGAAAAGTGGATATGAATTACATCTATGCCACAATCACATTTTTCTCTAAGTTCTTCCGATTGCATCGCCCACAGTGTTCTCCTCCCCAGCACAGGGAGGAACATAGCATCCTCCACTAGTCCCCACCAACTGCAGTCATCATCTGTGAGCCATCCAAGCCATGCTTCCCACATCGCTCAAAGGATTTCTGTGGTCCTTCTCCCACATTTTTCTTTTCTTGTCTGCCACCAAATGTGCAAATTACCCTGAATAAAATTCTCAAAGTGTATCAGCGCTGGCACTTCTATAAATTTTATCAGGTAAGCACGACATCCATGACGAGACATTTTTCATCTCTTGCCACTTAGGCCTTGTCCGCAGTCTCCCAAGAAAACAGTTCAGTGGTAACTACCCCCCCAATTGCATTATAGCCTTGTCTATAAATTCTATGGATTATAATATTTCCTTCATTTCTGTTTTTTGCTACAACTCGATTACTAATCAAGACCACCCTCATCTCGTTCTGGGATTACTGAAGCTGCCTCCAATAGATTTCCCTACAACCAATCCTGTTTACCACCAACCAGCGATAGCTGCGCAGTTGAGAAAAAATGTTCAATTTTATCCTTGAGCTGGAAAATGTTCAGTATCGTCTTTAGTAGCTAGAAAATGTTTCACTCAAGCAGCTTTGATTCCTCTTCAGCCTAAAACCCCTTGCTACCATAGCTTGCTGTGACCTAATCTCAAATGTTTACTCTCTGTTCCTAGTTACATTAATGCAACTTTCCCGACCTTGCCTAGAAAGACAAGATTATAGTCCAGAGCAGAAGGGGACAAAGGCAGAAATACCATGTGCACTAATAAATCAGCACCCTCCTCTCTTTGAAGAAGTTCAAAGGCTGAATGGTCAGCAACAAAAAGAGGCCCTCTAAGATAACAAAATGTGCTGACCAAACAAGAATAAAGCGGGTGACTGTACTCAGTTTTAATGAATTCTGTGACTTTTAACTAGTTGTTTTTGGGTTTTTTTTTCTGCTTCCTTCTGGACTGTCTCACCAAAGCTAAGAGACTTTTTTCTCTACTTGTTACGAGCGGGCCTAACTATTGAAGAGCATGTTTTCTGTCAGTAGCACCAGCACTCGTTAATACAGGCAGAATAAACCCACTGTCTTGTCCTCTGAAAGATACACCTTATATTCCAGTCATCCTGAAGATTATTCAGTTCCTCAGACATATCAGGGGTCTTTAATTTCAGGGTCTTCACATAGCCTGTTCTTTCTTCCTGAAAGAATATTTCTTCCACCTCTTTCCTCAGGCAAGATTCATTCTTTAGGGTCTCCATATGGTTAGATTGTCTTTATAGTATCATTAGTATCATTACCTCTTCCTCTGTCAATTGTCCTTTGATGTCATCCTAAAGCAGATTCTGTGTTCTTAGTCTATGGTCCTCAAATACCTTGCATTTCCCCATCATACCATTTACCACATTTGCATAGTTATTGCTTATGTACTCATCTGCAGACACCACTTCACTCTTAGTTAGCTCCACGGGACAGGCACATCTCCGGGGCCAGCACATGTGGGCATTTAGCAGATACTTATTTCCTTGATGTCCTTTGCTAAATTCTTGACCCTAAGCTCCTCCCTTAACATTTGTAGATAAGCTGATGAGAAGGAGGCAAATTTATTTACCTGAGAATCTTGTGGACATGAGTTCTCTTACCAAATTTCTCTTCCACACTGGGAAGTATTCAGAAACAAAAACTAATGAGCAATTAAAAAAACAAAAACAAACCTCTAAAACCTAATTGTTGGGCAAGCCACAGTGGCTCAGCAGGCAAAGTTCTTGCCTGCCATGCCGGAGACCTGGGTTCGATTCCTGATGCCTGCCTGTGTTTGAAACAACAACAACAACAGCAACAAAACCTAATTGTTGCATTTCCTTCTGTTCTTCTATTCTTCTGTGTTAGGTAGGCACATTGAATGCCAAGTTAGTTGGAGAGATAAACAGATGATACCGAGGTTGATCAATGGATGTGATAGATACATTTGAAAGCATATTGAATGTGACTGTGTGTATAGGTATTTTTCGGGTATTTATTTTGTTTTGTTTTTCTCAATATTATGCAGTAAACTTTTCATTTAATTGAAAATTAATCCTAATGATTAGTTACTATTAAAACATATTTTATGTCTTCTTTATTTAGCCTTGTCATTCAGTGACACATATATTATATTCATTATTTTCTTCCTAGACATTATTCCTACCAAAATCATTAATCTGGTTGTTATAATAATGTTGTATTAATCTTTCATGCTCCTTTGCTCCTTTACTTTGGTGCCTGGTCTTCCAATGAGAATTTTTAATTCTTTTGGAATGCCTTCACAGATACCTTGTCTTTGCCAGTCCTTCTTAGGGGCCAACTCTAGCTTGATGGAGGGGCATCCTAGCCAGATGTGCAGCGAAGTGAATACATGAGAGCTGAAGCACCCTTTAGATGGCGGGAGTCTGGATTTCTTCTTTCTTATTAGGATAATCACAGTTCTCTCTGTCCTTCTTTCCACACAGGTATTTTTAATTCTGTATTTATGACCATGAAGGAAGAGTTGAAGTAAATGTGTTTATCTGGTAATATTATTATACCTACATAAAATATTTATATTTGTTATTTTACTTAAAGTTATTTTTCATGCCCTTTGTACCACTTGGCTCAAGATCGGAAGATTGATTCATCTGATATGTATTGAGAGTGTGTCCAGGCCCTCTGGCTTGGCACATCAGCTCTTCCTCAGTTTTAGTCTAAATTACAGTTGCAAACTTCTTCAGTTTTCTGTGTTCCATATCTACTCACTGTCCTGAGATTTTCCAAAATGGAGGGTCCTTTAAGCACATGTGCCCTTCCTCCAGCTTGTTCCTGTACCTGGAGCACATGGACTATTGGCAGTGATTGACTTGAAGACTGAAGGATGCTGGGGACCATTTCCCAAATGACTTTTAAAAGACTCTGTGTGTGAGCGAGGGAGCGAGAGGAAGTACCCTGCATGTGGTTTTTCAGTGTTTGTGTGAGCATACAGTCACATCTCTTCCTAGGAATGCATGGAAGAGTGTGCAGGGCACCGTATACTTGGGATGAAAATAAAATGTGCTTTTGTTCCCAGAGTTTTATACGGCCATGCTTCCAGCCAACAACATTCTAATGAGTGGAAAGCTAAGGATGGAACTGTGGTTCTCTTTAGGCTTTTGCTTAGCGGGCACATGGATCGGGAGCTAGGGAAGACCGCTGTGCCTGCCCTGCCTGCTGCTGTGAGGAGCACCAGTCTCCTGCCAGGGGATCACCTCACCCGGCAGAGTGCAGAGGACTCCCCTGCATTAGTTTCAACAGGTCTTGGGAGAGGAAGAACAGGCATGGATCACCGTGAGGAAAATTACCAACCAGAGCCTGAGAGACAACGGCAGGCCAGTTTTAAGAGCCCTTTTGTTTGGGCCTACGTTTTTCACCTAGAAATAGACACAATTACTGAAAATTAGAAATGAAACTGGGCTTTATAGAATGAAATGAGATCATTTCACGGCCAAAACAAGTGGGCTCACATTGAAAGGAAAGCCATTAAAATATACCTAAGCAGTAAGTTAATGGGGGGGAAATTCAATTTGAAAATGAGAGAACATTTTCAGATAGAAAGGGCAGGCAGTGGAACAGTGTGCTTAATGAGGTACAGTAGATATATTCAAGTTTAATCTAGATAATTTTAGATAATTACATAAAAAGCTGAGGCTAGGATATTTTTTTTCCTGCTCTTTCCCAGCTCCTTGATGCCAAGTATTTGACTGGACAAAAAATATATACATACACATCTACACGATCATCCTATTATCTACTGTTTTGTATAAAGCATATTTTCAAAAACTAATAGTTCAAAGAGTTTCCTGTGGGTGACTAGATGTTTTGAAAGCACTGCATCGTTGTCAAATAATGCACAAAGGATGTTCAATATTTTCGTTTCTATTGACCCTTCCACTTCTGTACAAAGAATAAGCTCTTCTCTCAATTCACCTCACAGAATCTAAATCTGTCCCAGGATATCAGGTGCTTGGTGATAGCCATTCCCTGATCATCAAATGCTGCTTCAGGAATGTAGAATTTCCCAGGATAAAAACCTCTCAAGTTATGCTGCCACATCCTAGTGGTGTTTGCACCCATTAAAACATCCTACTCGTTTTTGTTTTCTCAAATCTTTATCCAGGTTTCACATTTTGCTGCAGACATTAGGTGAATGTTTATTGCCTATTTAACACCTTCTGAGATTTTTTTTTCCTACTGCCAGGCTACTCTATTTTATCAGGGATCTGGGATGTGCCATGAAAAGCTCTAAAATATGCAGACACAGTCAGGAGAATTGGACAGGATGAAGGGGGCTTGACAATCACGTCTGCTGAAGCTCCAAACCTCCCGGATACACTTGCTGCTGTCAGGCAGACTCAGGTGGCGTCTGGAAGGTTCCAGGGCTCAGACGTGTTTTTCTGCTCAATGTTAGCTGTATCTCTACTCAAGGGCTGTATGAGCTAGGCTACTAGGGTTCTACTAAAGAACTCATCAGTATTTGCTAGAATATTCAATTTCATAGTGAAAGTTTATGAAATGGTTAACAGTGCTGATTTGAAAGAGAAATCTGCTAGGCTTCAAGTTCCTACTCAGCCACTTAGTTATTGGGTGTTCTCAGATGAGTTGCCTTATTTCTCCAGCAGATTTACTTTTCTTACCTTAATTACAGGCATAATAACTTAATCCAATTCTCAAGCTATTGGGAAAAATAAATGAAAGAGTACATGGAATGTGTGTAAGCATAGACAGGAACCAACTTAGCTTCAATTGATAGCGCATCAATTTTAACCATGACCATAACAAAAAAGCTCTTATTGCAGCTATTATAATTATTATAATTTCAGGTCAGAAATTTTTAATGCAGCTACTTTTATGCATGAAAGTTTAGCCCAGCCCCCAAAATAGGTATAACGTATGTGTCAACGTGGCCAGGAAGACAACTTGATGTTTCAAGGTGACAATCTCAAAGAGCACACACATTTTACCTTAAACTTACAGGACTCCTCCAAAAATAATACAAATTCCATACAGAGAATTTCATACCACCAACTTCAGGTACCCAGATCCACCAATTTTAACATTCTGCCACACTTGCTCTTCTTTCTTTCTGTCTTTCTGTCTTCCTTCCTATCCATCCGTCCATCCATCCATTTTATGAACACTTGAGTGTAGGTTGCATGCATTGTGCTCCTTGAACACTTAATACTGTCACGTACCTTTCCTAAGAACAAGGACAATTCACTTATATAAGCAGCTTAAGTGCAGTCATCAAGTTCAAGAAATTTAATGTTGAAATAAAGCTTACAGACTATATTCCTTTTTTTCCCATGAGTCCCAATAATATCCCTTTGAACATGTTCTCCTCCCTTGCTAGAGCCCACTCAGGATCATGTATCGCATTTACTTGTTATTGTCTCTTGAACTGGTTTTTTTCTCTTTGCCTCTCTCTCTCCCCTCTCCCTTCTCTGCTCTCCCCTCTCCCTCTCCCCCTCCCTCTCTCTTTCTCTTTCATTGCAGGAATATATGTACAACATAAATTTCCCATCTCAACCACTCTCAAGCATAATATACAATGGGATTAACTACCTTCACAATATTACCCTCACCACCTATTACTACCATTTTCCCATCCCCCAGACAGAAAACTCCAACCATTCCACATTAATTCCCCATTCCAAGTGTCCCTACCTCCCTGCCCTGGACAATGTGTATTCTACTTTCTGTCTTTATGAGCTTGCATATTCTGCAATATCTTCTTGATAGTTATCATGGACTTAAATATAACATCCTAAATTAATAACAATCTCATTTGCTTAGATCTAACTCAACTTCAATAATACACACAAACTATGCCCCTATACCCCTCCATCTCTCAATATGTATGGAGTGCTAGTCACAAGTTACAGGTTTATACATTGCAAATCAAAAAAACCCTCATTTATCCTTACACTTTAAATATTTGCTTTTTAAATCCTGTAGGAAATAAAAAGTGGAGTTACATGCCAAAAATACAATAATACTAGCATTTATATTCACCCATTTCATTACCCTCACTAGATATCTTTATTTCTTCATGTGGCTTCAAGCTATTGTCTATTGTCCTTTCCATTCAACCTGCAAAACTCTCTCTAGCATCCTTTTAAATTTAGTCTTATGGCGACAAACTCCCACAGCTTTTGCCTTTCTAGAAATGTCTTAATCTCTCATTTTTGAAAGATTTGTCAGATATATAATTTTCATTTTGCCATTTTTAAATTTCAGCACTTTAAATATGTCCTCCAATTGCCTCCTTATCTCTGTAGTTTCCAATGAGAAATCAGCATTTAATATTATTGAGGCTCACTGGTATGTGGCATGCTGCTTTTCTCTTATAGCTTTCAGAATACAGATCTCTGTGCTTGGCATTCAACAGTTTCATTATAATATGTTACAGTATGGATCTATATGGATTTATCTTGTTTGGAGTTTTTCAATGACATGGCTGTGCATATTCATGGCTTTCAATAAATTTGAGGAGTTTTCAGTCCTTATTGATTTAAATATTCTCTCTGACTCTTTCTTCTTCTCAGACTCCCCATTGTGGATAGGTTCCTTTGACTGTTCCCCACAGGTACCTTAGACTCCATTCACTTTTCCTTGTTCTTTCTTTTTTCTGGTTCTCAGACAGAATGATTGAACCCCTCTAGGGAATTTTTAATTTCTGTTACTCTGGTCTTCAATTCTTTTGGATTCCTTTTCATAATCTCCATCTCGATTGATATTCTTTTTGTGGTTATCTATCATTAATCTGATTTCCTTTAGCACTTTAAGAATACTTAGGGCCATTTTTAAATATCCTTGGTATGTCTGAGGTCTGGTCATCTTCATTGATGGTTCCTAATGCTTTAATCTTCTCTTTTGCCTGGGATATCATTTCATGTTTTTTGTATATTTTGTAATCTATTGTAGAAACTTGGCTATTTTAATATTACTTCTGTTATTTGGGCTCTGAGGCATCTATTTTTTATGTTTGTATCCAGTTAGTGTCATAACAGAGATTTCCACAAAGATGAGGAGCTTTAAAAATGAAAAGGGAAAGGAAGAGGAGGTAGAGGAGGTGGGGGAGGGGGAGGAGGAGGAGAAAAAGATGACTAATTTTTGAAGCTTGTCCTGTGCAATGCTCTCTTTCTGAGCTTTTTCACACAATGAACTTAAATAATAGCTTTAGTTCAAAGTATAGGGGCATCCGTCATCCTTTTTGTACATGTTTTGTCTTGGGCCTATGCAGGTGGCCCAGGAATCTCCCCATTTATATGGTTCTGAATGCCACCTCCTTCCTAGGAAATAGTTTCCTCATGGCGCAGGCCATGCATGGCCTGTTGTACAGTGAGCAATCCCTTGCCCCAGGCAGCCCTGGTTGTGCTCCCACAGCACTTGGTAGAAGATCTCTATGAGCAGCACAAGTTCTGGAACAGTGAGTCACTTAGGCCATCACCACTCAGGCTGGGCCTGACACATGCTCCCCGTGTATGCATGAGGGCTACTCTGCTCCCTCCTGAATTGGCCCCAGGGATCTGCAGTACAAGCGAGGGCCAAGTCTGCCCCAATTCCGTGAAGGTGGGTTGGGACTAGCCAGGTCATGAGATCCTAGCACATTTAAGTAGCCTTTTTCTTGATTTGGCACTTGTCCTGTTACTGCAGTCCTTAAAGTATTTTCTGGAGCTTTAGCAAAGAATTTTCTACCAGTTCTTTCTGTGTTTGAAGCTTATGGGAGTGCAAATCCCTGAAGCATCTCACTCTTCCATCTTGATTTTGATGAGCCCAAATTTTACCTTTTAAATGTAGTATAAAGGTCAATATCAGGATGTAGCTGCTAAAGGGATAAGCTCCTCATGTGGCACAGATGTCTAGAGAACACAATTCTAGAAAACCTCTGGCAACAAAACTGATGCCACGAATCCCAGTGACACCAACCAGATAGCTCGTGTGAATGACGAGTGAGTCTAAGTGAGCTTCCAGGTGTTAGAAGCAGAGAAGGGCCCTCCTCACATCCTGATGTGTCCAACTACTGGTGGTGTCTCCACTGGCACTGCACTTCTGGCCTCTCCCTGGCCTCTCCCTAATGAGAGTGTGTAGGGCCCAGTTGTCCACTGGATGTTGGCAATGACTCTACTCCATCTCTGAAGGTATGTGGGGTTGGATCCTGCTGCTGGCAGTGGTGATCCCTCCTGTTGTAGGGTATGCTTGAATCCCCATATCTAATTCATTGAGCAGCGAACCTAGGACGCAATATACTAAGATTTAACTATTTTTACATTTTTGGGTTGACAAAGGTTAAGTTTTTATTGATAGCATCAGAAAAAGTGCTTAGGCCTAGGAAGGACATAACAGAAGAAGAACGTAAAGTAAATGACACAGAGACCAGAGTGAAATAACTGCCTTGGATAGAGCCAGGGTTCTGGAAGCTACTGAGAGTCCCATACCACATCAACAGAAAGAGAGGAGGAGAGTACATACTAACAGCTATTGGAGAACTTCCCCTTTGAAGACTGTGGTGATTATTACAATAGGGTTTCTAATATTTGGGCAAATGTAATAGGGGAAAACTAGAGAAAAATGCTCAAATTTTTGTTGTAGAGGTTGCTGTGTAAATTGATTGTTAAAAGTAGACACGCAGGTATTATCTATGCTCTGAGGGAATATGCTGGAGGACATTTATGAAGTAAGAATGCTATGACAAGGTAAAGGATGGGTGATATTGATATTGACATTAGCAAACAGTTCTCAATATGCAGGCCTGGGATGGATTTTG
The DNA here is from genome assembly GCA_004026745.1 of Myrmecophaga tridactyla. Classification (NCBI taxonomy): domain Eukaryota; kingdom Metazoa; phylum Chordata; class Mammalia; order Pilosa; family Myrmecophagidae; genus Myrmecophaga; species Myrmecophaga tridactyla. Next base: position 20,101 of record PVIY010004409.1, on the reverse strand, counting down.
GGTTTAGAGAAGAATAACTCTCAGATGGGGTTGCCCTACTCAGAAAAATAAAGGCAGAAATGTTTTGAAATAGCCAGGATTGAAAACGTAATTCTTACCATAAGGGATTTAGTAGGGCCAGAAACATATAATGGAAAAGCATAAAAGACCATCTGACTAAGAAAATCAAGTGAAGCTGCTTTCACAAGAACCTAAACAAGGAGTACTCTTATACATCAAGAGGGACCCTAAGCAATGTCCTGAGGGCAGCACCCATGCTGGAACCACAGACAGAATAAAGGTGACAGGTTTTTAGGAGCATCAGGAAATTGATGACACCCAATATGACTGATAAGGCTAAGGAAGATCTGAAGAGCAAATAACTGGAGCTGTCCAAATTATAAATCAAGGTATTCATCAGTAGGATTGCCTGTCATCGATATAAACACCCCACTGTCAAGAGAAAGGAACATCATAGAAACGTTTTAGACTCAGAATGGAGAGAGGAAACTTAGTAATAGAAAAAGCAGCAGCTGGATGCTGAGAAGAGAAGAGAACCAGTGGAGGAGGGACATTAACCCCTCCCTGTCCGGCGCTGTGCCAGGGTCGCATTATGAACAGGAAGTCCGAGGAATTAACTTGCGATACTGTGGCCCCATTCTGTGTGATTTTACCTAACTTCCATGAGTCAGAGAACATGGAAACATAAGAAGTCAGAGGGCCACAAGGTCCACGCAGGAATATCCTATTATCAGAAGATAATTTACATAAGAGGTAAGGAATCAGACATTGAGCAAATATGTTGGTGCCCTTCTAACCTACAAGTTATTAGAAAACTGGTCAAATTACAGTTTTCATGATTTAGGCATTTGGAAAATAAGGCCAGAACTTGATTAGATTATGTATTGCTCACAGTTTGGGTGACTATGACAATGAAAGGCCTTGAAGAGTCAGATGATTCCATATTAATAAAGAGGTGGATATCCAGTCCTAGGATAGCTGTCCTAGTTTGCTAGCTGCCAGAATGCAACACACCAGAGATGGACTGGCTTTTAATAAAAGGGGATTTATTTCATTAGTTCTTCAGAGGAAAGGCAGCTAACTTTCATCTGAGGTTCTTTCTTACGTGGGAAGGCTCAGGGTAATCTCTGATGGCCTTCTTTCCAGGCCTCTGGGTTCCAACAACCTTCCCTGGGGTGATTCCTTTCTGCATCTCCAAAGGCCTGGGCTGAGCTGTGAGTGCTGAGATGAGGTATGCTGAGCTGCTTGGGGTGTGCTACATTGAGCTCTCTCATTTCAGCACCAGCCACTTAAGTCAAACATCATTCATTGCAGCAGGCATGCCTCCTAGGTGATTGCAGATGTAATCAGCAACAGATGAGGTTCACATACCATTGGCTCATGTCCAAAGCAACAGAACTAGGTGCCTTCACCTGGCCAAGTTGACCACTGAATCTAACTACCACAATAGCTTAGACAGTAAGTTTATCCTGAGAGTGCAACCACTGGAAGGCCATCTACTAAACTTCACACAGTAGCACATGACCTAAGGAACACAAACAAATGTGAGTAGAATATTGCAGGTTTGACAGAAAAAGGAATGCTACATCAGCCCTGACACTGTGCTCTCCAGTGCTCTACCTTGGCTGGTGTAATAGAGAAACTATAAAGGAATAAATCACTCCTGACCCCAGTTGTTCCAGGAGTAGCCACATAAATAGAGATGATACTGAGGATTGGGCTTTAGGCAGAGACTTTTAAACATTTGCATATAGGAAAAGGATTTTGGTCATTACCACTGAAAAAATATCTTTTAGTTCAGAGAAGTTGAAAGTGGAATTGTTCATTTCATTCTGAGGATTTCAGGAATTCATTAGGAATGTTTCTAGATACCTTAAGAAATTATGAAGGATACATTGAATAAGAGAACATTCCAGACTACTGATTATCTGCTGATATAAACTCACACAAGAACGAACAAAAGTGGACTGGATGCATCAACGGTACTTTAATGAAATCAGGATAGAAGGTGAATGGAAGGCCCATGCCATGGGCATTTGTGTACTAACACATGCACATATGCACACTCACCACGGAGATAAGAATATAGTAGCATACTCACTCATTGGAGGGAAGCAATAGATCAGATTGGGCTGCTGTTTTGGTTTGAAAGTGTTATGTACCCCAGGAAAGTCATGATTCAATATTGAAGTGTGGAAACCTTTGATTAGATTGTTTCCATGGAGAGTCACCCACTCAATTGTGGGCGTGGCCTATTAGATGACTTCCATAGGGATGCAGCACATCCAATAGCGGGTGTGGACTTCTGATTAGATCAGGCTGTAACCCTGCCTGTTCAAGATGGAGCTTGATTAATTTACTGGAGTCCTTTAAAAGAGGAGTCCTTTAATTTTGGAGAAAATACAGCTGTTTCAAAGCTGACACAGACGAACGGGTCTAGAGACGCAGAAGGAAAACATCCTTTGGGAAGCTGTTTGAAACCAGAAGCCAAAGGACCATCAGACGCCAGCCATATGCCTTGAAGCTGAAAGATCCATCAGCCTTACTTGAGTCAAGGTGTCTTTCCATGGATGCTTTAGTCTGGGCATTTTTTAGGTCTTAGAATTCTTACATGTAACTTAAATTTCCTTCCATCTAGTGTACATTGCATTCCAGCAGCATTAACAAACTAGTACAGCCAGTTCAATAGGTTACTGGATAGGCCAACAAGTACAAAGTTTCAACAGTCATGTCAGTTGAGTGCTCTGGCAGGAATCTGTGCTCTGCATTGACTCAGCTTCTTTGAGACAACCTGGGGTGAAGGGCATCAGCTCCCATGAGAAATATTCTAAGCAGCATATGGACCACCAAGTGTTGGGGAAACTTTCTATTTCTATCCAGTAAAACTTATTTTAAAAAGTAGGTATTGGTCTAACCCAAACATGCCAAGTATATAGGACTAGATATATGTTTCACAAGATCCTCATAGGAAGGCCCACAGATCATCGGGAAGATTCCCCAACCAACTTACTCCTCATGTATATACAAGTCACATAGGACCTTACTAGAATTATATCTCCCAGTTCGATGTAGTTGATGTTAGTTGATACAGATTTGGACAATACTATGTAGGTTACAGAGATAACTACATCTGTTCCAAAATCCACTGGTAAAACCCACATCAAATTGAAGGTATAGTGTTCCCTGGAATATATATTTGCTTTCACATGATGACTACATTAAAGAAGTGAATAGGGTTAAAACCATAAAATGACCCCAAACGTATGCTGTACCACAGGGACTGTCTCTTAAACCTAGTGAGATTCTAGGCAGAATGAATAGGATAGGCGAAAGAAAATACAGGAAGCATAGCAGGGAGCATTACTTCTGCTTACAACTCACTCTTTCTCATTGTTATTCTACCACTCTGCATTTTTCTTTTCTTACCCTTTTTAATCTTCTCTTCCTTCTTCCTCCTCTTCATCTGTCTCTGTTTCCTATTCTTCTTCCTTCCTTCCTCAGCCTTCTTCCCTCTTAACCTTCTTTTGTCTTCTGTCCTTTTCAAGGAGCAAAGAAATGCATGGCTTTGTGTTTTCAACAAGATTTCTGATATAAAAAAGTTAATGAGAACTTTGGTTTATTTTAATATTTTGTTTGTTTAGATTGACTTGAAAATTGCATACTTTTTCTCTTTTCAATGGCTTTGTACAAACTCTATTTGGGAAAATATGATAATGTATTCAAATTGGGCAATATCTCTATTGGCATTTAGATCGTCTTGATGCTGTCATTTGACCCCATTTCAGAGACTCTGATATAGTGCTTCAAACAAAGGAACATAAAGTAACTTGGGATGATGAAGAGAATAGATTTGATTGGTGTACTGTTTTAATCTATTTTAGACCTTGGGGGGAAAGTATACATACTCTAGTAATATTCCTAGGAAGATAATCAAAGTATAGGAGTTTCATCCATGGAGAAATGGCTTCATGAGAGTGCAGTAGGAATTCTGATTTCCTCCGTAGTGGACAGCTTAAGCTTAATGGCAAAATGCAATCAGTTAATAGACAAAAATACAGGAATATTTCAGGAAGGATACTTCCTCCTAAACCTGATTTTTCTAAACATGGAATGAAAGACTCATTGGTATAGCAACTGTAACCTCCCTCCCCCTTTACTATTTCCATATAGAGGTGGGTGTGTCATCAGATTGGTGAGTTTGAGGTCGGAGCTGGACTCAGGTAGCTAGTGCCATTATCTTCCCACTCAGAAGCATGCTGACCACACATGAAAATGGCATTTCCTGGCTTTTGGTGTGTACTGAACACAGAACCAACTAGCTCTATTCTCCCGAGGGTTGTGGTAGTGCTACAGATCTTTGGGGTAAATTTAATTAAAGTAATTATCAACTGCAAACAGCTATAGAACAATTATGTTCTCCTTGAACCCTGCCAAACCAACAATGCCATAATGTCTTGGGAAAGCAGCAGGTGGCTGGAAGACATAGGTACCAAATTGTACCATTCATTCCATACCCTTAAAGACATGACCTAAATTCAGGAGCTAATTCAAACAGAAACATAGATGACAGTTCTATGCCACAGCATACCTTCAAAAATCTTTAAAATTGTCCAATAAATGAGAAGCCAACATCCATTTAGGAATACAGAGTGTAATGGTGGGCATGTTAAGTATAGAGCTGAGTATTTTCAGTCTACCTTAAGAGAAAACAGAAGAACTTGAAAGCATTCTCTACCCTTGAGGAGTTCCACTTGTAGGAAATAGACTAGTAAAGAAGGGTCCCCTTGTCTGCATACCTGGGAGGGAGGTGGTATAAGACTGAAATTTTTGAGACTCTAGCCACAGTCAATGAGGAACAATAACTAATGGGTTCCACCACCATCCTAAGAGGAAAAGGATTTCATGTACTTGAAAGGAGAGGTGCAGTACACGGAGAACTGACTGCTTATTCCAAAGTATTGTCAGGAGATAAAGTAAAGACAAAGTAAATTATATTTGCATGACTTTAAGTCAGTAAGTAATCAATAAATTAGAATTCATCACGTTTACAAAATTTTAAAAAATCTATTTTAAATAACCCAGTGCAATTATACAGAAGTTTTACTTTTGACAGCAAACAAAAATCTAGCTGTTTAATTCAATAAAACTCATGCATATTTTATAGATGTTTCCATAATTTTAAAACAATATACCAGCTTTGATTTAATAACTAAATCACTACAACAGCTTGTATTTAATAACTGAATCTGTAAACTCTCACACTGAAGTCAACGGGAGAACCTGAAATATTAGATTCCGTGGTTGACCAGTTCACTACTTTCCTGTAGCAATTTATTCAAATGCTGACAATAAAAGATTAACTCGTAAGTTGTTCCTTCAATCCCTAAATGATTCCTAAGTTTATAATTAATGAGGCTAAAGAAATAAACCATTTTTTTTTCAGGAGCACAAGATGTGTGAGCCATTAAAACATGAATAATCAATCATTCAATTTATCATGTTTCTCATATTATGTTTCTTAGACCGCTGAAATGAGATACTTCAACTAAACTTTTAGCAAATATTTATTGAATGATGCAAAAAATATAAACCCGAGAATTTATAGAGGAATATGTGTCAATGTCAAAACTTTCTCATCCATGTCCAATTGTTCTCTATTCTCAACAATACCTCAGTTTTCTTAAAAAAAAAATCATTCTCAGGAGAGGTAAGAAATTTACTTTGTTCAGCAAACTTGACGGTTGCATTTGTTACCCTTCATATTCACATTTTGTTATTAACAAATGATTCACCTCTACACATACAATTCACAGATTCACAGATTAATAAGTGAAGAGGCTTTCATTAATAATTAATGACATTTTCTTTATTTGCTGAAGACTGATATTCGGTGAGCCGAGAAGCTTTCTTAATCTTTTAAAACAATATCTAGCAAAAATCTCTCTGAGTTCCATTATGTTGTATTCCTGTGATATTCCATGGGTACATATGGCTTATGGTCAAAATATTTTGAATAGGTTAATGAAATTTATACAACTTTTATGGAGCCTCTTCTGTGACAATGCAGTGTAGGATATAGAAATGGGAAATGATGTGGGGTTCTTTTCTCGGCCCTGGCATTTCAAGTGGCATATCCTGATTTATTCTGTTCACTCCATTTATTTATAGATTCAAAAAACAGTTGAGCTCTTACCTTCTGCTGGGAACTTCCTAGGACCTGCCCTCAGTGGTCTTGAAGGAATTGCTGCTGCCTTCCTTGACCTTAAAATCTAGGGGGGAGTTGAGAAACAGACAAACGTGTGTACTTTTGTTTAAAATAACACTACAACAATATCCTTGAGATCAAATTTATGTGAAATTGAATGTCTTTGCATTATTGCGTTTTTGTATTATTCTTGATACGTAACTGAAGGATGGATCAAAACTGTTTTTCTCATTAGTAAAGCAATGTAAATAATTACCTAGCTTCCCAGGAAGCCTGCCTTAGAGAAGGTAGAGCTTTGTAAGCTTCCCTCAGACAATGACCACATTTAGCTGGGCTCATCACTGACTATGGCAGTGTTCCCAGAACATAAGAAATGATTTTAGTATATAAAGGAATAAAATAAATACTGATTTGTGATTTGAGAATTCAAATGATTGAATTCTTACCTAAAACTCTGTGCAGATTAATGTTAATGCTTCCTGGCATTCTTATTACAATTCCTTTGCCCGTTCACCCTTCCACTTTTCTAGAAGATTAGCACATGTCATTTTCTCTTTTCTCAACTCCCTGAAACCTTCCTCCCTTTCTCTATGTACAGGCTAATGTTCTTTTCCCCCCATTTACTGATAAAAAAGAAGTGATTAAAAAGATTGCATGAGTTTCTATGATTGTATTTGACCACCTGCCTACCGCAGTGCCCCAATGATCTTTCTTCTCTCCTGGTACCATAAATGAACCACACCTCCTCCTAGAGAAGGGTCCTCAACTCGCACACAAGGTTTCATCCCCTTTTGCCTACTCAAGGATGCTGTTCCAAGCCTGTCTCTCTGCCCTCTTCCATGCCAGTATCGTCGATCTCCGCTGCATCTCTCTCATCAGCCTATGAACAGCCTGTTCTACCTTACTTCCTTCTCTTGGTATTGCTTTTTATTTCTTTCCTTTAGAACAAAACTCTTCAAACTTGTCTGTCTTCACTACTCCCAATTTTACCCGTCCCTATCTATGTTCAGCAAACATGCCAGATCCTGCTTTTTCAAGGTCACCACTGTTTTCCACACAGCTAAATCCAGTCATTGATTTTTGGTCTTCATCTTACTTGACCCATCAACATTTGTTTTTAAGAATAAAAATAGAGAAATTAATAACACTTCACAGTTGATTACTGTCTCTGCGTAGAAACATTTCCCACTCATGTCCAGGTCACCACAGTCCCCCGCTTTCCCTCTTGCATCCCTGCCACACAGCCCTCAGTCTCTTTGCCTGGTTCTTCCTTCCACAAACACTGTAATGCCCATCGTCAGTCTTTGGATCTACTTTATTTGTTGGTTATATTCTTTGCTTTGATAATCGTATCTGATTTCCCAATTTTGAATTCCTTCTTTTCACTGCTGACTTTCAAATATAAATTGCCCGTCTTGGCCTTTGCTCTGAAACTCCAGGTTTCTGTATGCAAACTGCCTACTTGACATCTCTACTCGAATTCATATTTAGCATTTCAAATTCAGGTTTAAAAAACTGAATTACTGAACAGTGCCCTAACCATGAAAAATAAAGTTTCTTCTGCAGCCTTTCTTATACTTCATCCTAACTTTTGTTCAAACCTCAACTTGGAATTATTCTTGACGTCACTCTTTCTTTCACTCACGTCATTTATTTCATCAGCAAATACTATTATTTTCCTCTCAAAATATATTCAGAATTTGACTACCTTTTACCACCTCCACTGACTAAGCTACCACCATGGTCTAAGCTACCAACACCTTTTACTTGATAATACCAAACTGTTGGCCAATGTAACCCATTTCTACTAAAAATGCGTTCCACAATCTTACCATTTGGAAATGTCAGTCTTTTGTGGTAACATTAAGTGACAAGTCTTTGTGTCTTAATTGCATTTGTCTGATTACCAATGAGATTTCACAGATTTTCGTTTTAGTCATTTGAATATCTTCTTTGTGGAATTCCTTCTTAAGCTTCTTGCTGACGTTTCAGTAGCGTCATTTAGCATTTCCTTATTGATTTCAAGAAATTCTCTATATATTCTGAATATGAAAACTGTTGTTGGTTATATGAATTATAAATATAATTTTCCTCTTGATGCCTTGTTTTTTTTCCTCCTAACTATTTTTTCATGAAGACAAGTGTTTACTTTTGGAAGTCAAATTTATCAATCTTTTCCTATATCGGTGATTTTCAGTCTCCTTAAATTTTTTACCCTACTCCAAGATCCTGAAGATATTCTAGAATATAATTTTCTGAAAGGTTTGCCTCTCAAATTTAAATAGAAATTCCAAACAGGAGTTTATTTTGTGTGTACTGTGATCAACACTTGTTTCCTGTGGATAACCGAATTATCCCTATAGAAAAATAGTTATCTAGCCAAAGATCTCCACCTATAACTAAAACTGAATGTCCATACAGGGTGGTTTCCCCCTGGGCTCTCTATTCCATTAGTCTATTTTTCTGTCCTTGTGCTATTATATCATTACCGTGATTTTGTAATATTTTAACAAATCTTGATAACTTTTAATTCAAGTTTCTCTCATCTTGTTATTTTTAGGTGTATTTGAGGGCCTTTGCATGTTCATAGATGCCTTATCATCAACTTGACAAACAGTTCCCTATGGATTTTTAAAGAAAATAGTTTGTTAAATTCTATCCAAATATAGTTGGGAGTATGAAATTCTTCAGAAAAGATAAACTACCTACATTGACCTGTAGAACTATATCTGAATAGAACATTTACCATAAAAAGAATTCAGAAAATTGAGAAAGAGTTATATTCCCTTACCCATGAGAGGGTCTGTTTAAGATACCGTAGGTAACACTGTCATGTCTACAACACTGTTAAGTAACATTGTACACTTAAAAAGAGTCTGTATTCTGCTGCTGTTAGGCGAGGGGTTTTATATATGTCTGTTAGATCTAGTTGGTTATAATGTTGCTAAAGTCCCCTATTTCCTGGCTGAGTTACTTTCTGGGTGTTTAATCCAGTACTGAAATTGGAGTAGCTCAAGTATTATTGTGGAACTGTGTTTCACCAACAATTCTATAACTTTTTCCTTCCATTACTTGGGGTCCTATTGTTTGCTTCATATTTGTTTATAATTGTTGTACCTTTCATTTGAACCTTTCATAAATATGAACCTCCTTTATTACCTGTAAGAGTTTTAGACTTAAAGTCTATATCTTCAGATATCAGTATAGCTACCCCAGCTCTCTTTCAGTTACTATTTGCAGAGAATATATTTTTCCATCCTTTCTCTTTCAACCTGTTTATATCTTTAGATCTAAGAAGAGTTTCATAAACAGCATAAAGTTGGATTATGCTTCCTTATCCATTCTATTGATCCTTGACTTTTGATTGAAGAGTTTAATCCATTCGCTTTAAGGAAATTACTAATAAGGTAAAACTTACTTCTTCCATTTTGCTAATTGGCTTTTGTATGTCATATACCTTTTGTCCTTCCTTGCCTCATCACTGCCTTCCTATTTGTTTAGATGACCTTTTGAATCATGACCCCATTCTTTTAGTGTAGATTTTTAAAAGAGATTTTCTTTGTGATTACCATGGGAGTTACAGTTAACATCCTAAATCTAGTACATGTAGTTTTTGTTGACCCAGAATTAACTTCCATAACCTATGGTCGCTGTGTTCCTATATTCCTCAGTTCCTATTCTTTAAATTGATCTCATCACAAATTACATCCCCATATATTGTGTGCCCAGTAAGAAAAATTTATGATTTTTTCATGCATTTGAATTTTAAATCATATAAGAGGTAAAAATCAGCATTACAAATGAAAAATATGTATATAGTTACCTATACCATAGGTCTTTAGCTCTTCACACAGATTTGAGTTACTGTTTAGTGTCCTTTCCTTTCAACACAAAGTACTTCCTTTAGAATTTGTTAAGGCAAGTCTAGTGGTAGTGAATTCCCTAGCTTTTTCTTTTTAATCCAGATTCTTTTTAATCTTAACATCTCTTTCATCTTTGAAGGACAGTTTTGCCAGAAATATTATTCTTGTTTGGTATGTTTTATTTTTCTTTCAACACTTTAAATATGCCATTCCACTACCTTCTGTCCTCAGTGGCTTCAAATGAAAAACTGGTTGTTAATTGTATTAAGGGTCTTTATATGTGATGTGATATTTCTTTCTTGCTGTTTTTAAAGTTATCTTGTGGTCTTGGCATTCAACTGCTTGATTACAATGTTTCTCATAGGATTATCCTTGAGTTTATCCTGCTTGGATTTAGTTGAGCTTCTTGGATTTGTCTACTTATATCTCTCACCAAATTTGGGGAGATTTTGGTATTAACTATTCAAAATATTTCTTTCTGCCTCTTTCTCTCTCTCTCGCTCTGTGAGTCCTCGATACATTTGTTGATACACTTGATAGTTTTCCCCAGGCTTCTCAGACTCTGTTCATTTCTTTTTTCATTCTTATTTTCTATTGTTCAGGTTTGATGATCTTAATAGTCTTATAATTAAGTTCATTGATTTTTTTCTTCTGCCTGTTCCAATCTGCTCTTGAATGTCTCTATGGAATTGTTCCCTTCAAATATTGTTTTTTTTTCTTTTTTTTTCTCTGCTCCAGAAATTCCATTTGGTTTCTTGTCATAATTTCTATTTCATTATTGAAATTCTCATTTTGCTAATGTATTTTCCTTATTTCTTTAACTTCTCTGTCCATGTTTTTTCCTATGTTTAATTTATTCAAATCTGTAAATAGTAATTTCAGAGACTGCGCTTCTTCTAGGATATTTTTGGTTGAATTCTCTTTCTTTCTTGTTACTGGGCTATACTTTCCTGTCTTCTAGTAGGTTTTGAAATTTTTGTTGAGAATTGGACATTTTGCGTATTATATTGTGGTCACTCTGGAAGTCAAGTTCTCTCACTCACCAGTCCACCAGACAAAGAAAAATATGGAAAATATAAAAATAAGGAAAAGTAAAAAGGAACAGAAAAATTAAGAGGTGCATTTCCTCTCCAATCTCTTGGTAGATGCTGATGGAAAGTCAAAAGTTGCTGTGAGGCTGAAACCAAGGTCATTATCCACCTGAAACCGAGGTCTATCAGGCATCTGCCATATCAAAATACCAATTAAACTTGCTCTTTCTGTCCTTGTGGTTGGTGGTGGAGGGTCACAAGCTGCTACTATCCAGAGGGCCAAAAGTGACTTCTCATCTCTGCAGGTTCCTCATGGGTTCTCAGACAGACCTCAACTTAATTCCACCTTTTTGGGGGATGAGGTTTCCTTTTCCCACCTTTGCCCCAGTAGACTGCTCCTGGAATTCAGACCATGTTTTCATTACCCACTGCCATTTCCAATGCCATGCCAAGTGGGGACTGGGGAATGTGGGCTGGTTCGAGTTTATACTCATTTCCACTCACAAAATCTGAAATCTTGGTACTGTTCCCCTTTGTCCAGCATTCCTATGGTTATTCTAAATGCCCATTCTTATTCCAGGGTTACCACTTAGTTAATCCCAATCTTTCTGTTTTTTTGTAGCTCCTTCATCTTTTCTCTGGAGGAAGTGATCTGCAATGCTTCCTTCTTTGTCATTTTATATCTGTGACCTCTATAATTTTCTTGAAAAGATATTAGTGTTTAATAAAAATAGAAGCAATGTGTTTTGGAGTTTATAACATGTGCATGAAAAAATATGATAAATAGGGGAGACATGACAGCACACTCTTTAAGTTTTTGATGCTGTACATGAAGTATCATGTCACTTGAATTTAGAGTTTGGTACATTACACACTACAAAGCAACTACTAAATTAACATAACAAAGAGATATATCCAAGAAGGGAAATGAAATAAAATCATAAAAATATTCATTTTAAAAAGCAAAACAAAAGGAGAAAAATAGGCAGATATGACAAATAGAAAGCAAATAATAAGGTGGTAGATATAAACCTAGAAGTATAAATAACCCTATTGAATGGAAGTAGTCCAAATACCCAATTAAAAGAAAGAGGTGATAATATTCAAAACCGGAAAGATCCTTAAATGCCACCTATAAGAATTACACTTTAAATATAAAAATAGACAGATGTTAACCCCAATTAGGGGCAAATTTATGCTGCTATATGTTAACATTACATAAGAAGTAGATCTGAAATCAGTGATGTCAGCTTCCACCTTAAGAAATCAGAGAGAAAGAGAGGAAAAGAAAAAGCTAAATTAAACCTGAAGTAATGAGAAGAAAGGGCTAAACAAAGAAGAGAAATCAGTGAAATTGAAAATGGAAAAACAATAGAGAAATTCAATAAAACCAAGACTTTGGTCTTTGAAAAGCAAAATAAACTGACAAAGCTCCAACTAGATTTATTAAGAAAGAAAAAAGAGATACTATACAAATTAACAATATCAAAAATAAAAGATACAATATTTTTTAGTTTGTAAGCTGCCATAATGTAATATACCAGAAATGGAATGGCTTTTACAAAGAGAATTTATTATGTTGCAAGTTTATAGTTCTAAGGCCATGAAAATGTCCAAATTAAGGGGAGGCTATAAAAAATGCTCAAACTAAGGCATCCAGGAAAGATACCTTGGTTCAAAAAGGCCAATAATGTTTAGGGTTTCTCTCTCAGCTGGAAAGGAACATGGCAATATCTGCTAGCTTTCTGTCCAGGCTTCTTCAATGGCTTCCCCAGGGGTATTTTCCTCATGTATCTTCAAAAGTCTTTGGCTGTGTGGGCTTGGTTGGCTCTGTAGCTTTTTCAAAATGATTCCCTTTTAAAGGGCTTCAGTAATCAACCCATCTTGAGTGGGTAGAGATGCATCTCCATGGAAACCATCTAACCAAAAGTTACCACCCACAAATGGGTGAGTCACATCTCCATGGAAACAACCAAATCATAAGGAAACATGATGAAAAATATTACGAGAATAAATTTGATAACTTGAGTGAAATGAACAACTTTCTTGTGAGACACAAAACTCCAAAATTCAGACCAGAGAAAATAGTTAACCCAAAGTTCCCTATTAAAATCATTACTGACAATTAGCCTTCATGAACATATATGCAAAAATACATTTCTCTAATTTTAGGTAATTAAATCCAACAACATCTAGAAAAATAATATGCAATGACCACTGGAGTTATTCCCTGGAATGCAAAGTTGGATTAATATTCAGAATGAATAAATGTAATTCATTATGTCAAAATTTAACAAAAAATAATTAAAACACGAATATCTCATTGGCTATAGAAAAAAACATTTGACATATTTGAGCCTCCGTTCTTGGTAAAAACTCTCTGTAAAGTAGCTACAAAAGGGAACTTTCTTAACTGGTAAATAATATCTGTGTATAAATCACAGCGAACATCACGTTTAATGGGAAAGGACTATTTTCCCAATCAGATCAGAACCCAGAATGCAGTAAGAGTGAACACTGGGCCTCAAATTCTAAGCCAGTCCTATTAGATGAAGGAAAATAAAGGCATTCCTTTTGAAAATAAAGAAGTAAGCTTTATTATATTCGCAGATAATGTGATCATCTTTGCAGAAAATTTTACAGGATCTACAAAAAAGTAAAGTTTCAGGATGCAAGCTCAAGATGTAAAAATCTATTGCATTTCTGGATAACAGTGCTATTCATAGCAGCAAGCACCAAAAACTGAAATATTAAGGAATAAATATGACAAAATATGTGAAAGACCTTCATCAGAGAAAGTAAAAATTATTTCTAACAGAAATTAAAGAATGACCAGAGAAATGGAGAAATACACCATGTTAATGCATCAGAAGACTTAATATATTGATAAGACATCAATTCTCCCCAAAGTGATCTATAAATTCCATGCAATCCTAACAAAACCCCAGGAGATGTTTCTTATAGGAATTGGAAAACTAATTCTAAAATTACTCTGAAAATGGAAAGGATGTAGAATACCCAAAATGACTTTACACAAAGAGCCCTAAGTTACACAATAACACTACCTGATTTCAAGATTTAATATGAAGTTACAGCAATCAACACAGCATGCTATTGATTGATGTAAAGATTGACAGATCAATGCAACAGAACTGAAAGTTCAAATATAGAACCACATGTATATGAACAAGTGATTTTTAACCAAGGTGCCTTGAAAATTCAGTGGAAAAAGGATAGGCTTTTGAAGAAATGGTTCTGAAAAGTTAAATAACCTTCAATAAAAAAAAATGATCTTCAATTCCCACATATGAAAAAAAACTCACTCAAATGAACCATAAACCTAAATATAAGCTCTAAAACTATAAAACTTCCAGAACAAGCAGTAGAAGGAAATCTTTCCAATATTGGGTTAAGCAAAGTTTTCTTAGATCCACAAAATAGCAAATCGATGCATCAGAGTTCATCAAAATTTAAAAATTCTGCTCTTCAAAAGAAACTATAAAGTGAATGAGAAGACTAGCCATGAACTGGGAAAAATATGTGCAAGACACAGATATATAAAGATTCTGTATCCAGAATATATAAAGAAATCTCAAAACTCAATAACAAGAAAACAACCAACCATGCTAAAAATGGATAAAAGATGTTAACACAACCAAAGATGATATATTGTTGCAAAAAAGCACATTGAAAGCTGCTCAGCACCATTATCATTAGGGATATGCTAATTAAAACTACCGTGAGATACCACTACATGCCTATTAGGATGGCTGAAATTAAAAAGACTGAATATAGCAAGTGTCGGTCAGTATATGGAAGCATTGTCACTCTCCTACAGCGCTGGTGGGAATGTAAACTGGCACAAACATTTCACAAAACATTTTGTAGTCTTTTGGTAAATTAAATATATATCTAATTTATTATCTGGCCATTTCAGTCTCCAGTATTTACTGAAGAGAAAAGAAAGAATGTTTTCGTACAAAGATTTGGACACAAATGTTCCTAGCAGATTTAATTCTATGACCAAATTAGGACCAAGAACCAAAAACTAGGACCAACCTCAAAGTTTATCGAAGGTGACTGGCTAAAGAAGATATACATCAATAGAATAAAATATTGCTCAGCAATCAGAGAATGAGCTTTAGATACATGCGCCAACATAATAATCTCAAAATAATTATGCTGACTGAAAGAAGTGAAAACGCTGAGAGTACATGGTGTATTATTCCATTGATAGAATATTCTAGAAAAACGCAAACTACTCTATAGAAACAGGAAAGGTAAGAGCAGTGAATGGAGAGAGGAGGTGAAGTCGTCCTGAGTGTGGAAATTGCATAAGGGCATAAAGAAACTTACCTTGATTGTACAATGGTGCCATAGTTTGTTTACATGTCAAAACGTATGAAACAATACACTATATGATTTATAGTTTCTCATATAGCAATTGTATCTCAATAAAGCTGTTAAGCAATAAAAAAAGAGGAAGGAGAGAAGGAAAGGAAGTAAAGAGAGGGAAGGCAAAAACTTGGGGAGATGAGACAAACAAGGATGAAGAGAAGTAATGTTTTGGTATCTAGGCAATATATATCTTCCAACTAAGACTCAAAGAGAATATAATCTCTACAAATTATTTTATTGACTGTTGAAATCGGATAAGAAGCAAACTCTATCGGCAGGCATGCATTCAATGGACACCTGCTGCCGCGGATCGTGTTGCTGTTAGAAACTGATGAGTGCCTTCCCTATGACAAATTAGACATCTCCACCAAGTCCCATGTGACCTGCAGCGACTTGCTCTGAGAGGTGTTATTTCATTTCTCCTCTACATCCAGTTTGACCATGGTTCTGGCTAATATAATAGGAAGTGACCTAAATTATTCGGACAAAAGCTTGTGATTCCTTGCATATTGCGTCATTGCTTTTCCCCTCTCCACCATAACAGCATGCCCAATTTGGGGCTCTTCCATTAGTCCTAATTCCTGAATAAAGAAAATCTGTGGAGCAGGACTTAGCAGGCTAGAAGGGGCCACAGCCAAGCTGGAGCTGTCATGTAACATGGGAGAAATGCATCATTTAAGACACCAGAGGAAAACACCACTGAAAGATTTTAAGAAGGCCTAAATTAACAGGAAACATATTTTGCTTTTTATTAGAGAGGCTAAATAGTGTAAAGTTGTTGATGTTCTTTAAGAGAAACAGAGTACCAGGAATTATATTTTAGTAAATTTGCAATATTATTACAAAATCCATACAGAAAAATAGATATGAAAGAAGAACCAGGATTCACAATAAGATAGTTAATTTTATGTGATATACAAATATATATTCTAATCAACACATTAGTACAGGTGCAAGAAGGGATCAATGGAAAAGATAAGAAAAATTAGGAAATAAATGTAAATAATTAGGTAAATTTTATATTACTAAAAACCTGAGTAATAAATAAAAAGTGTCACATTTGTTTAAATGTAATGGTCTGTTATTAACACCTAAAAGAAAGGCAACAAATAAGCAAAAAACTAGGGCAAACGTGCTTGCTATATATAAATTGTGGACCACAGACTAAGTTTATTAATATATAGGGAACTTGTGTGGTCCGTATAAAAATGAAAAGCAACCAAATAATCAAATTGGAAAAGCAAATAGGGGTGAAGAGTTCAGCAGGAATGAAAAGGTTATGTGGCCATATGTTATTTTCTCTCATAATTAAAAAATAAAATTTAAAGGATCAAGATGCAATTTTTATCCTATCATATTGGCAAAGTTTGATTATATGATAGAATACACTGTTACGAATGGAAACAGACTCTTTCATAGTACATTGGTGAGATCACAAATATGTGATAGCTTGTAAAATGTCCGTCTTCATTAACATAGTAATTCCATGAATGTGTATGCTCATTAAATCATTTTATCATCACATTGGGTTCTGTGTGAAGCAAATACTATTCTTATCCCATTTTACTTGTGAGAAAATGAAAATATATATATAGGTTAAGTAACTTGCCTAAAATCAAAGCTAGTAAGAAAAATAGCTGACATTTGATTCTAGAAAGTCTGACTCCAGACTCCAGGCTTTTAACCATGTTTTATTTCCTTTCTATGAATGTAAAAGGATGTTCATTGCAGTAGTTATATCAATACAATAATAGAAACAGCAAAAATACCGAGCAATATAGACATTTCTTGAAAAATGGTACCTTCATGCAATGGAATGTAAGACAGTGAAGTAAATAATTCTGTAAATCTCTAAGTGCTGATTTACAAAAAAGAACTTGTTAATAATGCCTTTGTGCTGTGATCCTAGAAATCTGGAGTCAAAGGCAGATCTAATTTTCATTACACTACACCCTCGCATGGATTTGAAATTTTGATCATGAACATTTGATTCTATTATTTTTTTTTTACAAATCAAGAAATAAGCAATATAACAACACAGAACCTGTCTTTGTAATGATAAAATGCAATTAAAAGAGATTGTCAACTCTGTTTGGGCCATGTTCAACCTGAAGACATGTGCACGCCTTAAATAGAAAAGTTCTTGCAAATCTTTTGTCCACCTTAATGTGGAATCCTAGGAACCCATGCGTACAGCAGATTTGGTATGAGAAGCAGGCTGTGCTTTATACCTTCAGTTAGTTATTAAGAACAAAATACAAACACAACTGTTTCCATGGCATTTGGGAGGCAATTTTGGGGTGGTTCAAAGCTATGGGGCTTCCTGCTGGGCTCTGAAGTGGCTTCCAAGAGTCCCAAAAGTTCATTCCTCAGAAGAATGTCAAGCAGCTCGTGCTGTCAAGAGACCAGATGCTCTGCCGACGTCTTTGGGGAACAGTGCCAAGTAATTAGTAAGTGGAGCCAAAGATGGAATAAAATCTTTACCCTCATCAATGGATTTCATGTGTCCCATGTCCTGGTATTAACACTTCAAACTTCAGTGTTAATAAGAGCCCCAGCTGGAGGAAACTCAATAACGTGGCTACTGGCACCCCAGGGGACCGAGCCGAGTCCTGGGCTCCTCTCCTCTCTCACAAGGTGCTCTGTGTAGTCCCCAGGAAGTATGTGTCTGCTGACCATGCAGCCCTTTATGAAAACTTCTGCTCTTGTCTGACAGCCCTGATCTGGGAAGCATTCCCTTTCCTTCATCACATGTCTTAGAAGCATTCTTTGTCTTAACTGGTGCATTTTTTTTCCCCATTCAGTGCTTTAATAATTATTTGTTTTCATTAGAAAGCCTTTATTAAGATACAAAGTGAGCAATAAGGAGCTAAAAGATTATTTCTTTTCCTTTGCTTTCTCATGAATTACTTTATTTGAGCTTTAAAAACAAAAAAGGTTGCTTTAGTCAGGGTTCTCAAAAGAACAGAACCAACGGGAGATTTCTGTAAATATGAGCTGTATAAAGGTGTCTCATGTAAATGTGGGAACGGAAGAGCCCCAAAATCCATAGGGCAGGCTGTGAAGCTGGCAGCTCCGATGAAGGGTCTGAACAAACTCCACAGGAGATGGTCGCTGGCTGAGCAAGCAGTGTTAAGTCTCTCTTCTTCTTTAGAAAGCCTTCAGCTGATTGGAGTATCTCATTGTAGAGGATACGCCTTAGTTGAGCACAGATGTGATCAGCCGCAGATGCAATCAACTGACTGATGATTTAGTACACCAGCCTTCGGGGTTATCAACCAGCCATGAGATATCCTTGCAGCCAAAAGGTCAGGCCAGTGCTTATCTGACCAGGCAACTGGGCATCATCACTTGGCCAAGTTGACACCAGAACCGACCATCAGGAAGAATGTATTCACAGAGTTCTACGTATTAAGAAGGAGGAAGTTGAAGTCCGTGAGTTGAAGCCCCGTGTCCAAAGGCATGCAGCTGTAGTGCGGTCGGGAGCTCCTGTGCGATGTGTCTCCGCCTGCACCGAGAGCTGCTGCAGTCCCGTCCTTGACGGACCGTGTCTTCATCTCATCAGAAAGTATGAGGTAGGCTCCGAAGTTCTAAACCTTAGAGCGTAATGACAATTTCCAACACTGATGTGCTGCTCTCTTAATACAGGATATTTGGAGAATTCTGAACAACAGAGAAAAGGAGAGGAGGAAGAAGTGGGAGAAGGAGGGAGAAAGAGAAACCCAAAGGAGAAGGGGGAGGGGGAAAAGGAGCAGAAGAAAGAGAACCAGGAAGAAATGAAGGACACGAAGAAATCAGGTGAAAAATAATCACCCAAAGACAAACATAAGAACATGTTCTTTATTGTCTTTAGTCTCTTTTTAGGTATGCACATTGTTTTACTCTATAAATCATTGTGCTCATACTATCTAATGTTGGTATTATAACTTAATTTTATAAAGTCAGGATTTTTACAAGATGATAGACACCAATTTTTTAAATTTTCAGTTATCACCTAATAGTCCTTTAAAAAAGATCTTTCAGTTTCTCTGAATTGCACATTTGTGGTTAATTCCCATAATTTGCTAATATAATCATATAAGATTAATATTTTTATATGTGATATTTGCTTTTAGTAGAAACATTCATCAAAGTGGAATCACTGGGTAAAGGGTAGGGACACCACAGGATTTTGATATATGTGAATATATTTCTTTCTAGAAAGATTTGTTCCAATTAATGCTTATTCCAGAAATGTATGAAAGCATTATGTTCAGCATATCACCACTGTCAGTATATAATATAATTTTTGATACTTTCATTAAAATAGTGAGTGTTTTTCAATTTGTGTTTATTATATTAACTGAGCTAAATAATTTTGACATTTGTTTGCTATATATTATTTTGGGAATTATAAATTATATTTTTATTTTCATTTCTATGTTAAAAAATGTACTTAGAAGTCTGAGCTCTTTCTCTCTCTGTCTACTGTGGCCCGATATATAGTCAGTTTGGGGAAACATTTCTTTAAGGAAAAAACAGAATTCAAAGTAGAAAATTAATTATTAAAAGGAAAATTTAGTCATCAAAATAAATAAGGTAATCATGGATAACAATCAGGAAAA